>UCOL01001296.1:0-39253 GCA_900474335.1 Ormyrus nitidulus
GTTATGTATTAGAGAAATATTTTTTTATTAAAAGTAGCTTAGTTTAACATAGAAAATATTTAGCGCGCGCGCAGCGCGCTTGGATGGTGCTAGTAATTTAAATTAATGGGAATTGCAATATAATTAGAATAAAAGTGTTGCAAAATTTAAATATTTAATTAAATTTTTAATTTATTCCACAATTCATATGTTTAAACTGAAAATAAAAAAAAATTTTACCATAAAATGAATACTTTTATATAATAGAAAAATAATAAATAAGCTAATTCTCTTTTTAAAATGATGATTTTTATTAAAACTGAACATCTGCAAATAACAAATGCACGAGGAAGAAAAAGAAATAATAATGCAGAAGACTGAAATAGAATAAAAAGTGAAATAGAAACTTGCATGCAAGATCTCTTATTCATACTTTTAGTCGAAAATATGTAAAATTTCTTTATTTACATAATTCAGTGCGCGAATCTTTCTTTTTCATATTGTGCGTTATGAAAAGTAAATTTTTTAAATAAAGTACTTTAATAATTTGCTTTTAAATTAATTAACATTTTTAATTAATTAATTATTTACTTTGCCAACGGTTAATTAAATTAACTTTTATTAAAATTTACAACATTTTAAGGTAAACAATGTTATCAAATTAACGTAATTAAAAAATATCTTAAAATTCGGGCAGCGGATTCATCTCACGATATAAGGTCGATAAAGCAGTTAACTTCACCTAATTTTAGCCCCCTCACTGACGAAGCAGCATAATACACCTTATACTCCCAGATGAAAATTAGAAAATTCTCCATTCCCCAATTCCTCGCAAAGGGCTCGAACTCCTCTCGACAAGCGAAGCTGCTCCGCGAGTCTCCTCGGCTCCTCTCTGAATTCACTCTTTCTCTCTCTCTCTCTCTCTCTCACTATCACCGTCCATCTATCTCTCCCCCCGCGCGCGCCGGGAGAGTGGAAGGTAACGAGCGTAGACGATCGATCAGCAGCCTTCGAGAAGATATTCGTTCTCTCTTACGCTGTACGTCGAGGAGGGCGGCGACGGGGGAGAGAGAGAGAGAGAGAGAGAGAGAGGAATAGAGTTCGATTACCGGGTAATTTATAGCCATAAAATGCCGAGGTAACTTGACTCGCGATAAGCGGGAGATTGAGTCGGACTCGTCTATCATCCGGGGCCCGAATGCATCGCTCACAGCAGCGCCGAGCTCGGGAATTGTTCGATATCGCCTCGATTTCGCTCCTTTATGTTCCTTTCTTCCTCTCTCCCGCTCGCGATTGCGCTTTGTTGTGCGTCCGACCGGGTATTTCACGCGTGAACGCGCGGATTTATGCGCGCAGATGCTGCCGATCGTTATGCAACGCTTCCAAGCTTTTTTACGCAAAGATAGCGATCGGAGTTGCAGCCTCTCGCGCGCGCCTGTCTTTTTTTTTAATCTTTCCGATACATTACTTATGTAAATCGTGGCGCTTACGCTCCAAAAATAAAATTCGGACGGCGAGATATACACGCGCGGGAGAAAGTTAAATTTAGCGGCTAAAAGTCCGGGAAAAAGTTCGGTCGCGAATCGTGAAATAGCGCGAGTCGGTGGATATATTTTTGCGCCCGTAAATGTACGTAGATGGGTTCCGAGTACAGGCGAGACATGCAGTCTGACTGCACTCAACATGCACCTACCTGCAGCATAAATGCGCTGCTCATGTTACCTTGCGAATTTTAAAAGGCTTCCTTTTTCAACTTCAAAAGATGTACGAACGGCTGCGAGGCGGCTGTTTCACGGCTCTCGACTCTGAATTGTTGCGCTATTATTTTTATAAAACTTTTGAATTTTATTAAAGCGCGTACAAATGAGTCACCGTATAATATAAGTAAATTTGTTATGCTGTTTCTGGTTGCAGCGCAGAATTAAAGCTGGAAAATTTCTCTAAAAATACAGCGTCCAACAATCAAAACCTAATAACACTCGAACTTTAAATCCGTATAAAAGCGCATTCTCGCAATTAAACGCGGCGGCTCCACAGCGGCTAAAGCCCCCTTATGAAAAATTCAGCGACCGTCCGCTCGAATCGAAGGCACAATCAGCAATGCAATCAGCAACACAATTCCGATATTACATCTCCGGCTCCGGCATTCCAGCGGCGTAGCCCAGCGCCATAATTGCGCGCGCGCGCCGCTCGGCTCTTTGGAAAAAGCTCGCGCGCGCGCGCGAAGCGCACACATAAGAGCCGATAACTATATCACTATTCCGGAAGCAATTCCGGGGCCCGAGAGAGAGAGAGATAGAACGCGGACTGAAAAAGGGGCGCTTCGTTATCGCGCGGGAAAAGCGCGCGCGCGCGAGAGAGAGGGAGAGAGAGAGAGAGAGATGAAAAGCGCGTGCGCGGCGCCGATCGAAAAACACGGAAGCCCCGAGGCGCGCAGACGAAGCTAACGGTGAAATCCGGCGGCGGCGGCGGCGCACATGCGAGAGACGCCAGTTTAGCCGAGCGATTTATTTTAGCCGCGAGTTTTACGGGGCAACGGAGTCGGAGTCTGCGGCTCTCGGGCCGCGGACGATCGGTGATTAGGACTTTTTTACGAGCCGAGGGCCAAAGTGCTATGCGAATAATGCCGATGGGGCGACATCGCTTTTTAAACAGCCGCCGCGGGAGATAAGAATGTCCGCTGGAAATTGCCTGCCGCGCGAGGCGCGTTAACTTGTGGCGTTAAAACTTTTGCCTCCCCCAACGTCGACGTTTTTACGGCGTTCCGTTCGGTTTTCCGCTGCGTCGCGGCGGTTTAGGCGTGTTTTTATTCGAAATGACAGCGGAAAAAGTAAAATATTTAATATATAGCTTTAATACACCATTTTAGAACATTTTAGTTTCTTGCATAGAATTATGTTTTCAGTTAAAATTTAGCCGTGGTAAAATACGAATTAAAGCGGAAATAACTAAAGAGATAAAGAGCGCAAGAAAAATAAAGGAAATTCCTTTCCCAGAGGAATCGCGCAGCAGTCTGACCAGACGTGGATTTTTACCACTCGCAGGCTGTTAGGCGCGCATAGCCTCGAGCGTACCGCGCATTTCTGATTTACTCGGACATTAACTGCTTCGCGTTCGTCCGACTTTTAGCTCGGGTTTGCAAAAGTAATGTTCAAAATTCTAATTAGCGAATTTCAACTTTCGCTCGCAAATTGATTTACGCGGTATTTTTCGTTTAATTGAGCAAGTTGGTATTACGGATATGGCGCAAATGTTATGTCGGATTATAATATGTGAAGTGCGTATTTTACATATAATTTAGTATCGCAATGTTATCCCTCAAATTCTGATTGAAAATCAGTTTATTGGCATTATTCGTATAGAAATTTAATACAACAAAAAACGCGCAACATATTGCAATTCGAATAAATTCAATTGAATACGTAACTCAATCAAAGCAAGCGGCACAGAACAAAAAACTGGTTTTCAGCGTGTAACCTTCCCATCTTTCTCGACGCGGGCCCTTTAATTTCGCCAAATCGGCCGGGATCGACAAAGAATCTTCCCAGGCGCGCGGAGCGGTACACGCGATCTAAGTCTCAATTCATCAGTCCAAGCGCCCGCGGCCGGCCATTATGCGGCACGAGAAATTTCATACAGCCGAGAGCGGCGCCTTTTTCGTGCCGAGAGCCCACCGGAAAAGGGCCGACCGAGGCGTGAAATCGCGCCTCCTCGAAAAGCGCACACGCGCGAGACCGAGATATTACAAAAGCGGAGAGCGAAGAAGCCGCGATCGCGATCGGTCGCCGGTGCAGTGTGGCGTGGGCCGGGGGAAGCGATGTATATATTTTAGTCGCCGCGTGTATTTCCGTTTACTCGGCGGTCGCGCGACTCGCGTGCGCGCGAGGCGGATCGGATTTTTTACGCCGTTTGGACGCTCGCTCTCTTTTTTTTTTTTTTTTATAATAATTATGTAATATTTTTTTATCAATCGAGAGGTAGTACAAAGGAGGAGCGAAAATAAGCTCTTTTTCACTCGTTTCACGGTTTGGCGCGTAATGACGCTTAATGCGGATTAAAACGCGCGCCTAAAGGAAACGTCATTCGATTGAAAAAATGGTGAATGAAGCGGTTGGATCCTTCTTTTATTACGCTGTTTTTTTCCGTCGTCGTAATTAATGGAATTTGCATAGTAAAATTTTTTACGCGGATCTCAACCGTTACATTTTATATTTTTAAAAACTTTATTAACGTGAGATATTACATTTCCCGAATCGAAAATTTTTGTAAAAAAAAGACTCTTTCGCGATAAATTAACCGAGCGAGCGAATATCATACTAATGCAGCTGTCAATCACGTCAAAACTCTCGAGTAGCGCGCGCATATCGCTTGTTTAACAAACATTTTTATCTCCCGACGTGTTTACCCCCCGACACATCCGCGCTTATACACAGCTCATAGTAAATTCGCGCCAATCGATAAATCAATCGGTCTTTTTTAGTCTCTCGCGCTACGGACTCTCTCTCTCTCTCTCTCTCTCTCTCGCTGAATATATATACACGCTCGCTTCTCTCTTCCTGGACCGATTCATTAATTAATGCATACACGGCGCGCGCACCAATAAACCGATGTACACACCTGGCCTCCGCTGCCGCTGCTGACGCAGGCCGCGCGCGCTTTTTTTTTTTTTTTTTTTTTTCATTCTCCCTCTCTCTTGAGATTCTAGATTGCGAGCCCGCCGCGCTCGTTTGATGCGCGCCGGAGAAACAATGCGACGCGATTATTTATGCTTTTTCGATTTGTTAAGGATCGCTGCGAGAATTCTGATATGGATGATGCGAGAGGTAATCCGAATGGCTTTTATTGAATGCATCTGTGTCGTTGATTTATTTGCGATCTGAATTTAAATTCCGGGGAATTGCCTCTGCGTTGCCTTCGATTGGGGGAGTTATAGATTTTCATTCCCACCGTAAAAGTGCAATAAAGTACGCTTTGATTCGAGCAATAAGTTTAATGCGCCTTTAAAAATCTTGCCGAACCCGAACGATGATGGTAAAAGCACTCTGAATCGAACTCTCATCTCGAACCGAGCAAATGATAAAAATGACGTTTCAAAGACGCCGAGCGAACGTTAAATTCCACATGCTCCAATTTTTCGAACCTTCAATTTCTCCTGAAAAGATTCCTTAAGTTTCTCCAACAAAGCTCGTGCTCTCGAAATCAGGTGAATCGGATGAAATTAGCGAGGCCCGTCGCTCGCTTATCGATTCGAAATAAAACGAGCGGAGAAAGAGCTCTCTCGCCCCGCCCCCCCTCCTCCCCTTTCCCTCTCGCGAGCGCGAAAGACGTGTCCTAATTTCCCGATTTTCCGAAGCCCACCGATGCGAGGCTGCAATATAAATTACTCCCCCGCCGGCGGAGAGTTATATATTATCAACTGGTCGAAAGGCCTCGACGCGCTCCTCCGGGAAACGTTCCTTTTAAAATGCTCGCGTTTTGTATCGAGTGTCGACTTTGCCGGGATGGGAGGGGTCAAGTATCGAACGAGGGATGACAGATGTTTCGGGGGGATTTTATACGCTGAATTCTGGTAACGGTTTAAGTTTCATTTTGATTCGACCGATCGGTTAAAAATAATAATGGGCAAACAAGGCATTTTTATCGAAGTTTTATTTTTAAATTTAAATCTCTGCTATTTAAAGTACAATATTGACTTTAGTTTTTATATGAAAGTGTTAAGTTAACACTAGAGATATATAAAGAATTATTGAAACATGGATTAGAAAATGATTTAGACATGCGCCTCTTTAACTTTGCAGCAAAATCACACTCGGCTTTAATACCCCATCCTGAATAATAAACGAAAAATTTAATAATTCAAGGCACCGCAAACCAAAGTTCAGCCCGCTAAAAGACCCTCTCTAATCCCCGACGATTTTATCGCTTTAAGGCCAGCCTCTAAAAAGCAGAAACGCTAAGGCAAACTTCGTATAAACATGCTTTTGCAGCGCACAACTCTCCTTGAAGCCTAAGACTCGGCGAAAAAGACGCAAAGCTCCTGCCTCTACACAATAACGCAAAAAAAAAGCACAAGCCTCAGCGGCGGAAACGAAAAAAGAGAGTCGTCGCATTGAAGCGCGGACGGAGCGCTCGACTCTCGCAAGAGTCGAAAGAAAAATTCCAACATCCGGCTGCTGCGAGAAGAAGACGCGGCCGGACTCGCGGATAAGAAAACGGAGAGAGAGAGAGAGAGAAAAGCTCGGAGCCGCCGGAACTTTCGCGAATTACCGGGACTGACGAACGAGAAAAGTTGCAGCGGAAAAGTCGGCGGACGCTCCTTTTTCTCCTCTCTCGTCGTTCCTTTTTCTTTCCTGCAGACTGCCTGTTTTTTATCGGACGACGACGAGAAAGTCTTTACGATGCGCCGTACGGACGTGTGTAGGATTAAAAAGTGAAGGAAAGTATTTTGTTCCGCTGCCCGCGGAAGACCGTCTTTTTTTTTTACGCTGATGCCTTTTTGCTGTTATTGTATTTTCATCCCGATCGGAGCTGAGCTTCGTACTTTCTTTAAGGGCAGTTTGAGTTTGATTTTGTTCATACGCTTCTTTATATCTATAGACTTGCAAAAAAGTTCTTCGACGTTTATAGCAATTTTTTCCATTACTGTATTATTTTATATAACTATACATTTATTTAAAATTTATTAGTAAATAAATATACTTCATTTATTCAGCCTGCGTAGCTTCCTGATTCATTTCATTAAATTGAATTCAAGAAACCACATTTTCACGACAACGAATGGAAATTATATTTCGACTTAATTAACCGCTTTAAAAACTCTTCTCAATGTTCGTCCCGGCATTTTCTATCCGACAATGACAACGGCACAACGCGGCCCTATGAAAAGCTAATCAGCACTTAAAAAAATTTACATGTTATTTCGCGCGCGCGAGAGAGAGAAAGAGAGAGAGAGAGACGAGGACGAACAAAGAGGAAGCACATAAAGAATAACGAGCCCACGGCGGCGCTACACTCCGCCCTTTTAACGGAACTCTCTCTCTCGCTTCTAAGTTTCGCTCAGGAAATTCAACTAAACTCGAGTTAATTAAGCGGACTTGTTAATATTAATTTGTAATTTACTTTGCGAGAAAGTTCGCCGGGTCTTGATGTACGGAATATTTTTACGTTTCAGCGAGGTATGTAGGTCGAGGGTTTTAGTTCGCCCAATTATTCGCGCATCTGCAGGCCAAATGTATCAAAAACGTTGCGTAACGAGCGTCGGAAGTTTATTGAGTTTGACTTTTAAAATACTTGCCGGTTAAATTAATTAATTTATACTTTGGTTAAGAACCTCTGAGGGATACTCGTTTGAAAGTTTTAAATGACAACTTTTTAGAACGTTTTGCTGATAATAAAAACAGGTAAAGCTATTTGTACAACCACCGAAAAGTAATGTTAATCATTCTAAAAGATTTAATTAAAAATTTAAATAAATTCCGTCAGAAAGGGAAAGATCCAAAAAATTCGAGCCTGCAATAACAATTTCCAGTTTTGAGCCTTAATTAAAGTGCAAATTTAAAAACCACTCTCGAAAAACTGGCCTTAAAATAAAAATCGTATCACCGAAAAATCCCCCGCCGAGCCGACGGCATTCACCATAACGTTAAAACCTTATTAAATTACCGAGAGGGCACGAGGCGCAGCTTCTGCCTCCGCCTCCGGAGAAAAGTCTCCCGAAGCAAAAAAGGCTCCCTTTCTCCCTCGACTCGCCTCTTTCCATTCATCTCTCTCTCTCTCTCTCTCTCTCTCCTTTCTCCCGGCTCGTTCGTTCGCGCTTATCTCTCGCTACTAGGAAGCGAATCTGCCGTAATTAATTTTCAGGCAAACGCGCGCGCCTCTCCTGCACGCCGTACCAAGAGAGGAGAGATGCTCTACAGAGAGTCGCGCTGCCTCGCTTCCGCCTCGTCCTCGTTCCATTTCCGGGGTGATTACCGGGCCATTTTTGAAGGAGGAGAAGCGATTCGACTTCCCTCTTGCTCCGTTACACGCCGAACTAAAGGATTCCGAGTGGAGTAGATGCTTTTCGGTTTGATAAGGGAGCTTAAACAGGATTTTTTTCGTTTTCGTATGCTGCAGCTAGGATTTTGGATTTATTTTACGAATAGAAGCAATTAAATTCCTTCTTTACAATTACTACATATAAATTTGATTCAAAAACCCCATAAGAAATATTACCAAAAAACTAAGAACTGTCACGAAATTAGCTTCCTTGCCCCATTTTCTTTCCTCCAACCTCGGCCCCTTATAGCTCCCACCCGGCACAAAAGAACCCGATCATATGCAACCTGCCCCGACACTGCAGCCTGGCACCGCTCGCAAATCATATTCCAAGTTCCTTTACGTCCCGGTCCCAAAAGACGTGGGAGAGAGCTTCTACTCGGGGCGGGAAACGCGAAATTGAAGGCGGCCGCGCGCCGCGCAAAAGTGCAGGGGGAAACTATTTCCCGGCGCCCCCCGAACGTGACCCACTTGCGCGCGAACGTCGTCGTCGCGGGGGAGAATAAAATTGAATTATGCATCGTCCTTTTGACCCACCGAGCGCCAACTATACCGAGACGCGCAGATGAGAGACGGAGAGCCGGAGGGAATAATTGAACGGGACGCCAAAGGTACACCCGAGCTTTTTTCCCTGGGCTTCCGGCAACTGTGGGGGATCGATAATGTGTCCTTCGGGAAAATCTTTTGGTGCCTTCGACAGAGGTACTGTGTTATTGTTATTGAGACTTGGATTCTTCTTCGTTTCTTTTCTTTTTGGCTGTAACTCTCATTATAATTGTACATCGACTGTCATATCATTTAAAAGCAATAAATAGCAAGAAAAAAAAAATCCACACAAGGAAGCGAGCCCAGCCGTGAGTAAAGCTCACCGAACCGTCGGCTGAAATATTAATTCTCGAAGATTCACGAGAGCCGCGTCCTCCCTCCGCACCCGTCATGTCCCCGCAATATCGGCTCTCGGCGCGGAATTCACTTCGCGAAACGACTCTGGCCGCGCGGATATCCCTTTATGTTCGCGCGCTCAATTCTTCGATTCGAGCCGGAACGAGCGCCGATTGCGTCTGCCCGCCTTTTTTCGAGGATTCGAGAATATATACTCGATTCGCGATCGAGCGCCAGGGGTAATAATATGGAAATAGATTCGATGGATTTGGAAGTTTCGCCGGCGAGGTAATAGAGGCTTGATGGGATTGATGCCGACGTCGGCCGGGAATATATATTTTATAGGATTGGTATTTTATTTCGGCAGGTGGTTTAGGGGAGCTTTATAAAGTCTTATTCGCGGAGGAATATTTGTTTAATGCGTTAAAAGATCCGCGGGGTTTACGAATTTTTTACCGAGATAAATCTTATAAGAGGCTGAATTTCGCTTTTCCCGCGAAAGCATAAATTCAAGAACAATGTTCGTTACGATGCATGAAAAGGTATTTGCTGACCCAGAAAACCGGCTGGAAATTTTCCCGAAAAAATACGGAAGCTTTTAAGCAAGAATTTTCGAGCCAGATAAATGTAAGAAATTCCCTGCCCTTTTTTTACCTGACCTAAAAATATGAAAATCTCGAAAGGATTCATACCGAGTCGGTCCGCCATTTTGGAATTTGATATCCAATGGGAGCAAGTTCGTAATCAGAGATCTTGGATACTCCTCGAGCAAAAGTTTTTGTAGAGTTTCATTGAACAGCTCTTCGAGAAACGGGGTCAAACTCAATGCGGAGTTTCTCGCCCTTTAGCAATTAAATTTAATACCTTTTTTACATGAATGCCGAATGGGTCCAAGTTACTAATGAGCCATTAGATATTTACAAGTTAAATTTATTCCTGTTGCAGGAGAATAACTCGATTCCTTTCAACTTTTTTGCTGGTCTGAAAAATGAAAGTTAAATATTTCATTTTACAATTGAATTTGAATGCAAAATACACTTCACTAGAACGAGATTTGATATAAAATTTTTCATTATTTGAACCTTTGTACAATAAAAACTCAAATTTTTAAAACGTCATTTATTAATTACGATGTACATTTTAATATAAAACATTTCATATAACCGCATATTTAAACAAGCTTTTACAATATTCGTAAATGAATCGATATTATTTATTACAACTAATATGATACCCAAATAAACAATCTCGATTAAAACATTAACAATTCACACTCGCACGTACGCTCTAATTTATCCCAGCGAGCGATCGCGCCTAATTGCAATTTATTACGTCGAGAATTTTTCGCGGCAGCTGCCCCCTCCTCTCCCGGCGCGCGGCCGCCCGTTTCCCCGGGAAATCAATCCTCGTTCATAATGCAGAGCCAGAAATCCATAATGCAGCGGGGGGAGTTCGATGGCCCTCTTAACGCACCGCTCGAATAATTCCCTGAATAATTCATCCGCGATCCTCGAAAGTGTATATATATATATGTGTATACGTATCGGGCGCATTTTCTAACGAGACCGCCGTTTTTCTGCTTTCAGGGCTTCTTCAGGCGGAGCATACAGAAGCAGATCGAGTACAGGTGCTTGAGAGACGGCAACTGTCACGTCATAAGATTGAATCGGAATCGCTGTCAGTACTGCAGATTTAAGAAGTGCCTGTCTGTCGGCATGTCCAGAGATTGTGAGTATAACCCTGGTGCTTTTATGTATGTATAGCTCGTTCCGTGTAATTTCGATTGATATTCGAGTTGTTCCTTGAGAAAAAGTGTAAAGATTCAATTTTAGATTTTAGATCCGCGGATGCGTGAAAATTAAATAAGAATAATAATTAAATTGCTCTTAAAGCGGATCATTCTTTTGCTGAAAATCTTAAGAAATAGAAGTGCAGTTTTTTAGATTAAACTATTATCTCGCGGTATGGAAGAAATAAGATATTTTTTAATGACATAAAAAACAATAGACTCGCTGCCGAGTTCGTGGAAGCTTAATGAATTATTTTAGCACTCCTCATTGCTATAAGTTTTTACTTCGATAATCAAATTATTCATTTTAAGTTATTCATGCAGCCTTTCTTGATTAATTATTTAAAGCACACTTGTATACGAATATATCCTATCGTGTAACAAAGCCGTTAATTGCATAACTTATTTAACAACGTTTCCATCGCCACCAAAATATTTCCCAGAAATTGATAACCAGCCGGACATAGGATTTTAAGCAAGCGCTGAAAAAAAAAAAAAAAAAAACAGCGTAGGACGCCGCGGAACGGTAAAAGATTCCTTGCGGCTTTTACGGCCACGAAAGTATCTTGAGAATTTATTGCTAAATTCGTCGGCAAATGTACACCCCTCGAGTTTCCGTTTGAACTGAGCTCATTCGGCAACAAAGTTAAGGGGAGGAAAAATGCAGAGCCTCGAGAGGAAGGAGCGAGGGAATAAAAGAATTTTCTGCGGACGGATACATAAAGCGAACGCAATCTTCTTTTTATACAGCCGAGTGATACTTGCTACCGAGAAAGATTGTTTTTATAGGGCGTATATAAATTATTGGATGAAAAAAGTCAAAGTAAAACTTTTGATAGTGTTGGTTTAATTTAATTATAAATTTTTTATGGAAAGCGATGTGTACCAAAGCGAGAAGCTCGCTTAGTTTTCATTAGTCTAACTCGGGGAATCTACATAAGAAAATGAAGGAATAACTTTTGATATACGCGCGGCACTAATGTCTTATTTATTCAAACTTCCGCCTCGTTACAATATTATTATATTCTCAAATGAAAAATAAGACTCGAAACTAAATCCGCCGAATCGGCATTCTGGAAAAAATTACCAATACAATCCCCGATCGATACCCGAAAAATTCCCGCGAAAAGCCACGAAACAGCCCGCGACTCCGATTCCACGGAAAAGCAAAAAGCCCCCGAATATCTCGGCAAGCCGCTGGAGCAGCAAAGAAAAGGCGGCCATCGCGAAAACTCGGCGGAAAACCGCAAAGACGTGCACCTGCTCCGCAGATATCACGCGGCGGCGGCGGCGGCGTAGGAGCTGAGCTGAAAAGCAGGCGCAACTTCATCCCCCCCGGCATAAACCGCACGGCGGCGGCCAAAGTAAACCAGCCGGCGAACTTGCGCGCGTGCATAATTAAACGTCGGAGTTGCAATATGCTGCGCATGACGTTGCGGCGCCACGGCGTTCCTTCCTCCGTCCCCTCCCGCGTCTACGCATCTATCCGGCGAAATTTTCTCTCCCGGCGCGCCGTTCCCTGTGTTCGCGACGACGCTTCTCTTCGTTTTTCCGTAAGAGCTCAGCGCTCTCGCGAGCTGCCGTGGCCTTTTTTTTCGGAGGAACGCCGTCGGACGAATGTGGGACGCTGATGAAATTTGCAGAGGGACGCTTTTGGGACTGGCTCGTTGTCTGAGGTGGCTTGCTTTTTTAATCAGGATCGGTATTTTCGGGGTATAGACATTGTTTTTTGGAACAGTTGAGAATGTCGAATTATTGAGTTCGAAGCGTTTTTTCGACGATGAAATTCAATTAGTATATTAATAAGAGCAAGTAACATGGTTATTTACTCTAATTATTATAATTTATACCATTAATTGCGGTAACTTTTGCTCTGTCTAGACAGCATTTTACGACCGAGTAATATTTTTATCAAAAAGAAAATTGGCTTTTACCAAAAAATGTAATTACATCATTAATTATCTCCCAACACAATAAAAACGTTTGCCATTTACGCATCAGCTCTCCGCGAAATAAATAATCCGCCCGTCTCAATTCCTCCCGAAAGCATTCTTCGCAATCCGCCGTAATTCGAATTCGGAAGAGCCGCGCGCTGCGCAGCTTTGCTCAGCTAAATTTCCAGCTCTCATTCTATTTTCGATACAAGCCCTTCTTTTTCTTCCCGTTCTGCGGAGCTTCCTCTTACATACCTCTCCTAATCCCTCTCATTTCCTCGGCTCTCTTCCCCCCCCCCCCCCTCTCGCGGCGGCTGAATTCTCGCCGGGGGAAAATCATAAGCTCGTGCCGGCGCATCCGCCCGGATTAACTTCTTCCGTGGAAACGTCGACGCAGCGCTTTTAGCCAGCCGAGATTTCTCCTTCCGCTTCCCTCCTCTGTTTTTCCTCTTGTCTCCTCCGTCCTCCTCTCTTTCCGCGAGGGGAGTTTTGTTTCGCTTTTGCCTTTCGACCTCGTTACTAATTTCAGGAATTACGCGGATTTTTGTTTTGACTCTCTTTTTTCGCCGCTCCGCGCATGCATAATATACCCCTCTGCTCCATTTCCCCGCCGGGCTCTCGACTTTTTCGCGAACTGCGATGAGGCTGCCCCCCGGGGCTTTTGGGGGAGGGGGGGGAGACAAAAGATAATTAATTGCGTTTGGATAACGAGCGTTTGCGCCGCTCCGGGTCACTTGTTATTTTAGCTTGAAACATTTTCGTTCGGCTGTGCAATTTAATACTCAAGAATGTACTTCTGTGCTATAATTGCAGATCTTTTACCGATCGTATAAGCAAAAAAAGAATAAAAATTGTCTGACCGTCGGTTTTAAATTTTAGTAAAAAATAAAATCGTTTGCCCTATAATGGCAATATTAAATATTAAATTTAATTGATGCTTTTGTGTCGATAATTCTCAATGTATTAGAAAGACAATTAAAATTAATTAATCTTGGAATTAACTGACAGAATGATGGAAATTATGCGATCATTGATGTGAAATTGCACTGTTTATTCAACTAATTAATTATTTCTAATTCACCCAGCTACTCTGCATTATTCTAAAATAGAGCTTGTGTACCAGACGAAATGGTAATTAGAAATTTACTAAATAGTAAATAACGCAGCGTACATAAATGTCATCATACCAAAATTATCACGAACGTTTAGCATAAATGAATTTTACGATGCAAAATCAATCCGTAATTAAGCAATAAGATGTAACATTTATTAATATTTCAAATCCCACTATATTATTATTATAAATCTCATTTAACCAAAACGCTCGTCTCCCGAATTTCAGCGGTCCGATACGGCCGAGTGCCAAAGCGCTCGCGCGAGCGAGGCCCGGACGAAGCGACGCCCACGACGACGACGACGACGCCGACGGGCGGCGGCGGCGGGGGCGGAGGAGGAGGCGGCGGCCCCGCCACCCCGACGGGCACCAACGGCGTCGTGCCCCAGCTGGCCACCGCCACCGCCGCGAACAACAACAACAACAACAACAACACCACCACGGCCAACAACAACAACAACAACAGCAGCCCGAGCAACAATAACAACAATAACAACAACAACAGCATCAGCAGCAGCCCCCAGAGCCAGAACGCGATAGCCCGGGTGCAGCAGGCGACCGTCGTCGAGGCCGACCAGTCCGACGCCGACGTCAAGCAGCTCGCCGTCTACGACGTCATTCTCCAGGTTTCGCAGGCACATCATGCCCATTGTGGCTTTACCGATGAGTCCACGAGGGGCATCGTCAGGAAACCTATGATCATACCTGTAAGTCGTTGAGGAGCAGGTCGTAGCTTAGAACGCTTGAGCCAGATACACATGTTAACTTTCAAAGGAAGAGTCCGAAAATGAGAAAGGAACCGTTAACGCTATCAAAATTGTGTCCACTCTTACAGAGTTGATCATATATTTTTCCCTGAAATTCCCTGTAACCCGGAAGCCGCTCGCAAAACTAACCTCGAACCCCGCTCTTCTAACCCGTTTTGCAGCCGGCGAGCCCGGAGGACCCGGAGGCGGCCTCCTCCACCGCCGAGACCGTCGAGTCGCAGAGGATCTGGCTGTGGCAGCAGTTCGCCGCCCGAGTCACCCCCTCGGTGCAGAGGGTCGTCGAGTTCGCGAAGCGCGTGCCGGGATTCTGCGAGCTATCCCAGGACGACCAGCTCATACTCATCAAGGTCGGCTTCTTCGAGGTCTGGCTCAGCCACATCTCCAAGATGACCACCGACTCGTCCATGACCTTCGAGGACGGCACTTACCTCACCAGGCAGCAGCTCGAGCTTATGTACGAGGTTGGTTGAGATTCGGAAGGCAATTCATAAAATGTTCTTTTAATATCGGGGTTGAAGACCGTGATAAGTTCGGGCACTTTATTAAACGACACTGTCCTCGTTATTTCTAGCAAGACTCATTTAATTTCTAAAAGACTTCTTCATCCTCCTTTCACGACATAGCTCGAGAGACCTTAGTTTATTTGGAGAGACTCGCTTTTAAGTTAAAGAGAAGTAAACTTTAGCATTTTAATGAGAGTTCTTTTTGAAGCCGCATCTCCCAGCTCTTTCACGTCCCAAACAAAATTAGAATTCCATACTTCTTAGCTCGAAAGCTCACGTATGTACCTCGAAAAAACCCCGGTTCTCTTACAGCCCGACTTCGTCTCGGCGGTGATGCAGTTCACCTCGGCGCTTAACAACCACCAGCTGTCGGACGCCGAGCTGGGCCTGTTCTCGGGCGCGGTCCTGCTCAGCGAGCGGCCCGGCCTGAACGACGTCAAGGCCATCCAGAGGCTGCAGGACCGGCTGCTCGAGGCCCTCCGCGTCCAGACGGTGCGCAACAGCCTCGGCAACGGCGAGGCCGTTAACGGGGCGGCCAACGGGGCCGTCGTCGCCGCCCCCGGCAACATCGGCGGCATCACCCAGAGGATACCCGAGCTCAAGGCCCTCGGGGTCAGGCACTCCAATCTGCTCGACTGGTTCAGACGGAACTGGACCAAGTTGAAGCTGCCGCCGCTCTTCGCCGAGATCTTCGACATTCCCAAGTGCGAGGAGGACCTGCAGTGAAGAGAGGTCAGTATATGTAAGAGCATTCTCTGCTTTCGTTACTCGTTGCGCCGTCGATTTATTTGGCGGGGAATTATGTATTTAAAATGTGGAATAACAAATGTTTCATTGTTGCATATTAACATTTTGATTAGATATAAAATTATACCCACAGTCGTGCATGAATTTTCTAAATATTACTATCCAATATCTTAATAAAATATTTAAAAAAAAAGTAAACTATAAACATATTCAGTTACTTGTCATCTAAACCTAAAGGAAATTTAGCCAGGACTCAGAACGCGAGCTTAACACCGGACATTCTGTTTCCAAACCGTTTAATATTGATCGCGCAATTTCAGTAGGTGAAATTAATGTTCCGTGTCCAATGACGCCGGCGGGTATCGTTAAAATAAATGATTTCCTCGATATTTTTCTTACCTTTTTTACGATCGCAGACTGTCCAATCAGATATATACATTTCTTCCTCTCCTCTTCAATTTTTAATTTGCACCTCCCTAATGGTTCTTGCCTCCTCTGTAAAAACGGCACTTGAATCCAACAAACGATCGAAAAAAAAATCGCCAAGAAACTTTTATCCATCAAAACCAGCCGACGATGGAGAAATGGTGACACGTGAGACTATACTCTTTCGCCGCATATTTTCAATAAAGTTTTAATTAAAAGTCGAATACAATAATACCGGCAGCGCGCTAAATTAATAAATAACAATTCTTAGCGGCGAACAAAGAGTAATTAAACAAAATATTTGTAAAGCAAGCTAATTAAAGCGAAAAATTTCCCGACGTAAAAGGGGAGTTTGTTTATTAAAAAGCGTTTCATTTGGTTAACGCAGCGATCCGCCGTAATTTTCGCTCTATTTTCCTTCCTCTCCGCTTTTGCGCGGAGCTTTTTTAGCCCTATATAACGGCTCTTCCGCCCTTTCTCTCTCCTCCCCCCGCCTCTCTTTGACTTTTCTTTCACTTTGAGATTGCCCCGGGAAAATTCTTCTATCCGACAAGCGCGACAAAGTCCGGGCGCCAATAAAAACTTGAGTTGCCCCCCTTTTGGAGTGGATGCGCTTACAAGTAGCTTTTGAATCTTTATTGAGTTTTTTACCGAGATACTCCGTTTTACCCCTTTACATTGTTTTCGTATTTCGAACTTCAACGGTAAATATAAATAAGGACTTCTTTATGGTTTATTTTAACCTACGTTTAAAAGTGCTCTTCATTCAAATACAAATAAATTAACGAGAATACCTTCAAATACTTTGATCTACGATGCAACATTTCTATTATTTAGTTTATTAAATGAGAACCTTAATTACATAGGTAAATAAGTTCACGAAATAGTAGGTTTTATTGTTTCTTTTTGTTCACAGGAAAAGGCAGCAAATGTCAGGTTAATGTTTTCCAGTGCGTTGATAATCATTTGCGATTATCGCAAACCCAAGTGAAAGACAAACGAAACAAAAAGGTAAACCCGACGGAAAGAAGCGAACTCGTTAAAAAGAATTAACGGCCTCTCATCTGGAAGTGAGAAAGCGCCAGTCGCTTATGTATGTACAGATGACGAACCAAGCATCAACAACAATAAATATTTCAAGACAAAGAAGACGAAGACGAAGAATTTCATTGCTTCCCCCGAAGTCGATAAAGTCCAGGAAGATAATGCACATATCCACGAACTCGAACACAGAACAAGAAAGCACGCTGAAGAAGACAACGATTTCCAAGTTTCTAAAGAAGAGAAAGAGCAAAGCCATATCCAAAAAAGCATACAGTTATCTCGTCCATGACAATGAAACGACACACTCAAGATATGCATTTCGACGATATCCCGACTTTGGATCGCGCTGCGCCCCTCCAAAGCAATATATGTATAGGTCGATCTCTCAAAAGGCACACTTTACGTCCTCCGTCGATCGACGGAAGCAAGACTCCAACGTGCGCTGTCCTATTGTCTCTCTAAACTTTACCGTTTTAAAGTATAGCGCTTCGTAGCTCTCGTTCGAGAACGGAGAAGCCCAAGTTTCGAAAACTTCGGCCTTCTTCCTTCTCTTACACCGGAGCGAAATAAAAGACGACACGCGTACACGTCCTGTGCACGACGCGCTCCCTGAACACAGTATATACATTAATAGATTTTATCGCGTATGCATGAAAATAAAAGTAAAGAACAACGTCGTACTACAAGCATTTAAAGAAGAAGCCAAGCACGGCGACTCTTCCCCCTCCCACTTCAATATAGTGCATGCACTGTGCGAGTCTCAATCTATGCAATTCTATTTTTATTACTCGACGTAGAATATATATAAATATATATTAAATGAATGAATAAATAAATATAAATGAAGCAAAAATTATATATATATATATATATCTATATATATATATATAAATAGCGGAAGAAGGCAAAAAGTGTATAGGGTTTTATTATTATATAAATATATACAGCAGCAACACGTCTTTTTAGCGCGCCGTCGATAAAACTTCTCAGAATTTCTATTAAAAAGTCTATATAGCAATTAAAGTAACGTTAGCGAAGTAATTAAAAAAAAAGTGATCGTGAAAGTCAAATGCATATCGAAGACGCGAGGATTCTATTCGGAGGATAATATTTAAAACGCCTAAATGTGTAATTTAAATTAATTAGGAGATCTATTGTGTTTTTCCGCGTAGTGGAGGCGCGATTTATATATAAATATATAGAAAATTTTTATCATTGAAAAAATGAAAATTGTGCAATACTTCGATTGAGATTAGGCCGACTTAGCTCGAACCGTTACTTTTAGGGATCAGAGAGATGAATTTATATGTATAGAATGCTTTGGGTATTAGCGCTTACGTATAAAAGAGAGCGACGAGGGTAGTTTTTTCGTGTCGAAGTTCCAGGACATATCACATCGCGATCGTATTTATCGATTGCAGTCGAGCAGCGAAATTATCTAGAGGATTGAGGACAGTGATCGCGTTTTAAAGTGCGTGTTTATCGAACTCGACAGAGATACTCTTTGAGGGAAGATCAACGGTCCTTGTCGGTTTTATGCAGTCTCGCTATGCAAGCGCGGTCGAGCGATTATATATATCAGTCAGGCACAAATACCTATTTGCGCTGTTAACAATTAAGTTCAAACGGGTTGTAATAATGATTATTTTATTCTATTCGACATCATTTTACTGAGATAAATTTTTTATTTTAAAATTATAAAGTAATTAATCCAATGTTAGATACTTTCTAGAAGTATTTAGGAAAAATAATCTTAACAGAGCAAATACGTAATTTAAAAATGAGAGCAGATAATTATTCAAAAATGGATCTAATATGGAAATGGAAATCGTCATTTAGCAAACTGTGATTTTTCTGTACTTCGTAGATGTGATTTGTCACGAAGGAGAAACGGTTTTAATAAAAAGAGAAAAGCCGAAATAGTGATTACGCGCAATCATGACATTTGATCTTCCTAGGAATTAAATAAATATAGCGTTGTACTTAAATTAATTAACGATTCTTCATCATTTACGCGAATAAAAATAGATTTAATGTACTTAAGCTTACATTTCGCGACTTTAAAAAAAAAAGAAAAACAATTTCAACTTTTAAGCGCTCACATCAAGTTGTGAATAAACATATCATACCGAACTAATATATTGAATAAAGTAAAAGATACTACATTTTAAATATTATATATTTAATTTTAAAAATCATTAATTATATGTGTATAACAGATATATCGGAAGCGTGTGACTCTGCCGCAATTGACGCATAGGATTTTATCTATTTTTCTCAATCCCTCGAACATCAATTCTTTCTTGTTCATATCAATTATAAAGTGGATATAAAAGAAATTCAAGTTATAAGGTAAAAGAAGTTCAGACAGATTTACCCAAACATCTCCCAAGGATTCGACAAAGATTTAAAAAAAAAAAGAAGTGCGAGCAACAGAATTCTTCCGCTAAAAGCTCCTTAAAATATTATATCTTGTGCTCGTGCAATCTATTCAAAATTTTTCTAGTCCCCAATGTATATGTTGTACAATTACTCTTCGTTTTTATTGTGTTTATCAATAAATTTTCTTTCGATCGTAAAGCACGCTCGTGTTCTTTCGTTGAGAAGCTCTCGCGTAAATGTAATGAAAACTTGAAAATGGCCAAATATACTTGAAGTTGAAGCTACAATTACTTAATTAAATAATCGTAACAACTTAAACATTAGTTAGAGGCTCGTCGGTCTCATCTCGAATACATAAGTAACATAAAACGTAAAGAAACAACCTTCTTGAATTTCTTACGAGGGTAATAGAACAAAAAAAACTGAGAAAAAAAATTCTTCTGACCTTTTCAGCTGCTTCCTTAATCCGCTTTAATCTTAGGGAGGATGTCGTTTAATTTCCAAGCTCATATTTCTCTGACTCACCTTCCGTTCCAGTTATCGTTACAGAAGTTTTCATTATATTCCATCAAAATCATCCAACATCCTGGTAGTGATAATACAAGAACACCAATTCTCATCGTCTTCTTTTTGTCGGTTCATTTAATCGCTTTCAGTCACGCAATAAAAACGAAAAAAAAATTGTTAAACAATTTTTTAAACTATACTAGGAACTGAATAAAAAATATTTTACACGTGTTAATTAAATATTAAAGAAACTACTGTAAAAATTGTACTATAAACGCTTTGTAACTTTTCGTATATTCTTCGTTCAGCCGTAGACTAAAAGTAAGTGTTTGCAAAGGAAATTAGCGCTTGAAAATCTTCACAGCACAATCCTCATTGTACACTTCATTGTAGCGCGCGATCGCGCGTCTCGATCTTATGGTGCTATTTTACCTATATCTGCGTATATTTATCGTTGTTATCTATACACACGAGATCGTTGATGACGAAAAAAAAAAGAGAGAGATAGAAAACTCCCCTGCGGGTGGCGATGACATGCGAATTTCGTTGCGCACGTGGAATTGAAGCGCTTGTGCGGGTGACTCGTACAAAAAATACGACATGGAATTCCCTCACGAGGAATTTAATAATTCAGTGAATGAAGCCCTTTTTCTATTGTTACGGTGATATCGTTTTTCCGTTGTAATCTCTAAGAGCGACAAAAGTGTTATTGTATTACGGCGGAGGTACGTTTTTTGTATAAAAGCTCTCGTTTTTATTGTTACGCGATTTTTTATCAGGTGCGAATGTGTATACATTTTTAACGCTGCTGGAGGAATTTTATTATTATATTGTTTAGCGAAATTTATGATTTTCGAAAATTTTAAGGTAAACGTTACGTTTGAGTTTGTTGATTAGTTTATCGTTAACAAAGGAAGTCCAGCAGAGTAGAGCGAGAAAGTAATTTAAAGTCTAAATATTTTATTATCGCTTCGCGAAAGCTTTTCTAATTCGACGATATCGAGTAAAACGAAGCTCTCAAAGAGAGCCTCTGAGCCCAAGCGCAAAAACAAAAAGATCACGTAGATGAGAAGCGAGAAAAAAAAGAGATCGCCCGTAGTTCTTTCTCACCCCTTCTCAAGCTTGCTCGTACTCATTTTTTTTCTCTATACATGTATTCTTTACTTCCTCGACGACAGCAAGGAGACTAATGTAATCACAATGAAAGAACGAAGAAAGGAAAGTAAGGGATGACGTGAACTATTTTGTTTGACATTGATTCTATGTGTATAAATTTATAGGTAGGTTTACGAACGCTTTGAAAAGGCAACAATATATGCGTAAAAATTTATATATATATACTATATGTATATTACACGTATATCGTGGACTCGCAAAGCGATATTTACATATATATGATTTGATATATAAATAAATGCAGAGCTCGAGACAAACGTATATATAATATATATAAATGGAGAAAAATTGAGATTCACGTTTATTATTATTAATTAATATGGATTAATTAGTCGGAGCTGACAAAAAAGGAGAGAGAATGGAAAAATAACCGCGCGATGATGATCAACTCTATTATATTACGGCGGAAATTGTTTTTTAAATAAATAAGCTATAATAAACGAATCTATTACATAGATAAATAAAGTAATTGAATAAATGTATATGTATGATATCGATATATAATATACTTATATATACAAACGACTGCTCTACACTGCTAAAGTACAAATGTTTCATTTAATTATTTTTTAAATGGAAACTGCGTGTGAGGGAGGAAATAAAAGAGGGACGAGATACGGAAAGCAATCGCGGAAAAAGTAATTACGACGATGAATCGATGGAAAATGACAAATGAAAACGGCGGTAAGGTTTGCGTGGTATACATCATTTGTAATTCTAGTTTTTATGTCTAGTAGAAGGTTCAATCGCATATCGTCCGACATTCGCGTATACATACATACATCTTTTTGTATTTATTATTTGTAGAATTTTTTTTTCTTCTTGCTCCTTTCTTTTCCCTGTACAAAACGCATAACGTGATGCGATCGCTTCTTACATGCCGAGTTTCCGAACTGATTTTTTTCAAAGGCGGCGTGTTTATTTTTTCACCTTTTTATGTTCACTCAAACTTCACAAACTCTTTCACATAATAAATACACACTTTTCTGTGCCTCGCTACGAACTTTTTCCTATTTTTTTATACACTTGTACGTACAACACTGTAAGTTTTTTCTCGCTAGCTTCGATGTATGTATTCTTTTTATTACACTTATCCGCATCGGTTTTTCTTTCTGCAGATCTTCATTATCAAGGCCTTAGAAGCGTTATTTTTCTCGTTTGGCACTTAATAGTGAGATTCAACATATCGAAAGGTGTAAACTAATGAAGCTACAAACACTATCAATAATTACATGTCATTGGTTTTTTTTTTTTATTAAAAAGGGAAAGCTCGTACGCAAATATTTTTTAATCTTTTCAAATTTTTTTACTAAAACTCGATGTTCAAAACTCAATTTCACGTATATAAAACTATTTATTAAATATTATATACTCCTAATAAATTAAAACAAAATAAACAAGGCGAAGATGAATATTCTTTCTCTTTAACTGGTTTCTCGTCGTTTGACCTCTCTATTTTTCAAAGCAAAATGATACTCAAAGAATTTAAAATAAAATGTTTCAAATGGCATAAATTGAGATAATTCGACGTTTAAAGAATATAAGCATCAAAACCTAAATAATTAAAATTCCGAAATATAAAAGTGTCGATTCTAAGGTCTGTGCACAAAAGTGTTCTGCAAAAAGTATTAGGTTATATATATTATAATATATTATTATGTATTATATAAACACATTGTATCATAGATAGTCTATCCTTGACGTGAGATAATTCAAAGGTGGGAAAAACTCTGTTCCACATTAAACCCGGAAAAACTCACGTGTAAATTATACACGCATAACAAGAAAAGAAAAGAAAAGAATTGCGCAGTGATGATTAAGGCTTTTGCGTATAACTTACAGATAATTTTTCCCGGGCTTTGAGCGCAAAAAGAGATGCATGTGAAAAGCAGGTAAAGAAGCAGAGAATTGCTAGGATATTTTAATAAATTTTACTATTTTAGATAATGTAATAATGTTACACGCATACTCAGACAAACACACATACAGAAAAGACACGCAGCCACTCTTTATAAATATATATATATAGAGATTATTAGCTCCTGTACAAGTGCTTTTACGTCAGCGTACGTAAAGGACACTTTAGGAGACGATAAATAATAAAAAAAGAAACTCGTACGCAATTATCGCATTTCTTCTTCTGCGTTTTGTTTTCCTTTTGTATATCGTTAACTGTATAACGGAGAAAGAGGGAGAAAGCTGTATTAAGGAAAAATTCGTGCCAATTACAAATGCGTAAACGACTAATTAGTAAAACGAGACGTCGACTATACAAAGGCGTCGAGGGGAGAGGAGTTAATAAAGGAGAGAAAAAGACGAACGGCCAAAAAAGCAATTTGATTGTATTATCGTGTGTGAGAGTTGTTGAGCATATCGAGTTGCGCACCTTGTTTTTGCGAAAAATTGCTATATAGTATTCTACATTTTCGAAGTTTATTTTCATGAATTTTTTATAGCTTACTATTTTTTACTATTATATTCCAATCTGGTAAGTTGTAAAACGTTCGGCAATAGAAAACGTTTTTTGAGAAAAATTCAGAGCCGTCTTTCGCAAGGAGAAGCGTGAAGAATATTCGGTTTCGTAATCAATGGAATGAAGAAAAATGGCAAATATTTAAATAAAGTATTACGCAACGTTCGCCTCCTTTGAGGTTCGTGTAGCACGGCAATAATCTTATAAAAAATGAAGCGACCGCTATTTCTTCGCGATAAGTTCCGATTAATGAGTGTTTTATTATCGGGACTGTGTGCATAATAGCCTCCAGTCGATTGGTTCTATATCAACGGAAAATGTTGTTACTGATGGAAGAGCGTATAAAGATTTTGTTCAGAAAATATTCTTTGTCCTTTTTTAAAAATTCTTTAGTTTACGCTCTGGTTTCAAAAATTTACAATAATATGTGAAATTATTAACTATTAACGAATTTTTAAAAATGGACAAGCATTTCAGAATGATTCCTTGAATTTGTGCGAGCTGTTATATATATATATACTTTTTACGTGCATTCGAAAATATGTTCTGTTCAGGCAAAAAGAATTTTTCTTTAACAGCTTCTAAACCCTTTTTTCGCTGCGTAGATGCGGATGGGGAATAAAAGAATGACAATCACGAGGCAAGGGGAGCGATTACTTACTTATGTCGTATAGAAGAACATATTTTCTAAATGCATGTAAATAGTCTTTAAAAGAGAAAGCAAATTATAATAAATTAGAAGACTAATTAAAATCTAAAACGTCGTTATTCTGTCGTTAATAGAGCTCGTAAAGTAAAAAACTAATAGAAGAAAATGCAATCAACTATTAAACTATCATCTGGTGTAAAAGAATTGCAATTGCATGATGTCTCGTCGCTAAAGAAAATAAAAAACATAGTGATTTTACGTGTAATTAAACGTTGTTATAAGGACGAATGAAGAAATCGTTATATAGAGAGAAGCGCGCCAGCGAAGGCAAAAAGGATAACGAAAACCCGGTGGATAATAACTTTTAAGCTCGTGTACATTTTAATCTACGTAAAGATAATCGTTAAGCGAATGTGCGCAGGTAGTCATAATAGAAAAAAGCACTCCAAACGAGTCCACTGACAAATTGTATTATAAAAGCGACAGATAAGTAGACGTCCTGTGCAGATTTTTGCCGATAAAAGCATAACACAAGTTAAATAAGCAGATAAAGCACACCAGACACACAAACACGCAGACAGACACAAACACACAGGCAGACACACGCGCAGTTTTTCGCCAATAGTGAAAGAATTACAAGAGATTATAGGAAGTATACATATTTCTTTTCTTTGCTAATAATACATACATAGTAAGCGAAAGTAATTCATTCGTGGATTTACTACATAGAGCGAAATGAATGTAATTACAATACTTCGTTGTTATTGATTTCTATATGTCGATTATAGATATGATAAACTATGGGATATATATAAAAACAAAAAAGAATTCGTATTTTTTACCATTAAGTTTTAAACGCTATACATTTTAAATAATTATGATATATATAAAGATATTGTATTCTCTTGAGAAACTCCTTTTTGCACTACTCTCTACTCCTCTCTTTTTCCCTCGACCGCCTCGATATCCATCCTCTTCCTCCTGTCTCTTTCTCTCTCTTGCTCCCTTGGACAAACAAACAAATGTATATCGTCCCTTTCGAAAAATGGTGTTGTACTTTTTCATATAAAAGGCATTGTCGAAATAAATATGGGGTTGGAAGACTTGAAATTAAAATGAACTGTTGTATTATTCATTTTTATCCTTCATATCCCGTCAATTTCATATTAATTTTCATAATAATATTTTTCAATATCATTGTCTATTTTGAAAATTCAATCAAAGAAAAAACTTTTATTAATTAATTTTTTAGCTTTAATACTTTATAAGTGTTATTCGAAAGGAGGAGGTAAATTATAAAAAATGACAAATAATTAAAATTTTTACAGTATTTATTATAAAATATATTAGAACTTAATTAAGTACAAATTCTACATACAACTATTTATAACAATCTACCTGATATCATGTGATACAGCCCTATTACAGGTTGCACTCAACTGTTCGAACGCGGACTATACAATATATATGGGTCTTTTAAGTTTTTCATAACACATTTCTCTCAAAACAGTAAAAGAAAACAAAGTCAAAAAGGAAAATTGCAAAAACAACTCGCTCTTTCTATTATACCTACATTGAGAATACTTATGCACTCAAACTGTTCATTATAATATATACATCACAACCAAGAAAAAAGTAAATTTAAGTTAGACGAATTCGATCATCTAAAAAGGCAGAAAATGCAAACATCGATCGCCTACCTATGAAACATTCGATTTATAAAAGCCAAAAAAATCCTGAAAAGTCTTTAGCAACCTTACAAGTACATTTTTGTTAGTCCTTAGTTTTCCTTTATGTTTTCTCTTCGAACAAAAGAGATGTCTTATTAAGAAACTGAAAGATTATCCTTCGTTGTCAAATACTATCACCGAAGTCGTGGTTTCAGAATCAACGCGTATCAGTTTACTCCGCGCCTCTCAGACTTCATTACTTCTTTATTTACTTTCTCGCGAATCTTTCGAAATTTCTTTCAATCGAAATGGCCCCGAAACATCAGTCTTACAGGTTTGTTAATTTTATTAGTAAATATAAATTGAGCATTGCTCGTTAATGATAATAGTAATAACATATCGTAGTTATAAAATTCCCAAAATATCCAAAAGTCAAAACTATGAATACTAAGGCATCGCACCATTAAATTACATGATGTCTCACTCTCTCAAATTTAACAGATATTTAACAGAACGGCATTCATGAAAATTATAGGAGACGTATAAGTTTCATCATTCTTCTTAGCATTCGTATCTTTCTTACATTCTGACATAGTGCGTTTGATTACGGTACAACTCTCAAAAACTACTTCAACTACTTCTATTTATGGAGAGCACAAAATTGTCAATAATTCACAAGTGTGTGCGACGATAAAACATGTGAAGAAATGTGAAAAAATGCATTGTTAACAAATTAAATAGGAACCAGCCTATGCGTACTTGTAAGTAAACCTTAACAACGAGAGTTGTATCTCGGCTATTATTTGTCGACTGCCTTCACAAAACAAATTAAACAATGGCAATAGTCGCAAGAATACACGCACACACCTTAAAACAATTGTGCAGTTTTCATTTAGTTCTTTTGAAACAGGGAAAACACTTTATTAATATTGTCTGCTGCACGGTAAAAAGGTAAGGCTTTTTATTTTTGATTTGCTAAATGCCACCTGTCGTTCTAAAAGTCTTTTTCATGAATTAAGGCTCTACACATATGTGCACGCAATTAGTAACACTTATTATATTTATAATTTTAATAATGTACGTAGATATTTTTAATACATGTTAATGCAATCAATATATAAAGGTAATTAATCTGTTTTTATAAGAAAATTTTCTAATTTTTTAAATTTTCACTTGAAAGATAAGCATTAAAATTTCTTAATATTAAATCAAACATAATGTAAACTTTTGTAAGATTATATGCAGTAAAAATATATCAGTTAATAAATGAACGACAATTTAGACCTACTAATATATATTTTTAAAGATTTTAAGATCTTTTCAATGCAAAATGGAATTCTAAAATATTTGTATCATTGGTTGATAAATATCTTGTTTCATACCCTATCCATTTCTTTACATATATATTCGTGCATTGTTTATGTTGCATTTGCTAACTTCTTAAAAAAAAATGTTATACTGAATGAATGTGTAACGTTGATCGTTCAAAAGAATGTCTTCGTCCACGAATATTTTACAATGCTCTTAAATATTTTATATACTTAATTGTATGGCGTAAAATACTTCATCCTATCAATACTTCTGCAATTAACATTAAATTTTAATTTTATGTTAATTCTAAATATTGTACACGTACGTGAAATATTCATTTAATTCTGCAATTAATTTTGAAAGAGACTGAAATCCTTGAATATACTTTAATTTTGACTTTTTTTAAATTTATAACCGTACATCATTTAAAAAGAGAAAATACGTATTAATCTAACAAATTTATTAAATTTTAATATTGGAATCTTTTTATCGATTTTTCTTAGATTAAATTGAAAACAAAAACTGATAATGATTATATAAAAAAAGAAATATATTTGATGGTATTTCTAATATTATTTTTTACACGATTTTCTTTGAGTTTTTACAAAGTATTTTTCTGTACACATTAAAAAATTCTGTAACCGAAGTAACAAAAATCAATATTTGCTTAAAATCCTGGAAAATCAAGCACGTTTCTTTACCATTAATTTATTAACTACGAACACCATTATTCTGCTCGAGTTTGCAGGTTTGTTTTCTTTAGCACTTCATTAAATATTTACTCTATAAGAGTAAAGAGTATTGTTTAATAAAATTTGCTCAGTGAAGCAATTAATGAGCAATTTTCTTTTACCGTGCAGCTTCTAGTCATTAATGACCTTGCGTTTCTTTGCATATGCCGCTTTAACACAGCTTGTCGTTTCCATAATCAATGTATCGAGTATCTTGACAGTCAACTCGTTTTTGACTGCAAGTTCGTCGTGATGGAACTTAGTCCATTCTTTTTCTTCTGCCTGAGCTTCTTTAGCCAATAATTCGTCCACTCTATCTCTTCTCTTTCGACTCCATCTCATGACCATATTCTCACGCTGTAGCTTCGTCTTAAATCCAAACAAGGTCGCCACTTCCTTTGAGACATAGTCATGAAGTTCTTCGAGCGATCTCGCCGCCTTCAAGGCTGGTTTCGTCTTAACGTTAGGTTTGGTCCAACTGGGTCCTGGCTTCTCGTACTCTGACTTGTACATTTCAGCTATGAGCTCCTTGCACAGATCAAACAGGAAGGTGTTGTAAATCCGGCGGTCCTTCTTAAGGGCCTCGCTACTATTGTCTTTGACGAGTTCGCAGATCTCGGTGGGAGCTTCTAAAGCTAGAACGTCTTCACCAGCCTGCTTTGCCTGGTAGATGATTGAGGTTGCCTTTTCAGTGAAAACCGTCAACTCTTCGACGTTTGTCGGAATGACGGCTGGTGGTGGCGACGGAGAACCGTGAGCACTAGAAAGACGAACAGCTCCTGGAGGAGTATATGGAGGTGGTGGCTTATTAGGAATCTCGCGCATGAAATACGAGACCTCTTCAGCTTCTAGTTTCTTGATCTGCATGAAGCGCAAAAGATATTTCATTTTTAGATTTATCTCGATTGATATAAAAATACCGATGGAAAAATTTATACTCACTTTTAATTCGATTTGAAGATTCTCTATTTGGAGCAACTTGGCTTCTAACTCTGCTACTTCCAATCCGGGTTGCTCCAGTGAAGCTATACGTAAAAGGATATGTTAATAAACAATGAAATAAAATATGGTTTTTAAAATCAAAAGCAACTCATCTTTATCATTATTATATAGATGTTATACGTTATGTAAGGGGTATAAAAAATATTTTCAGTGCTCCTAGAAGATACAATTGAAGTACCGAATTTAAAATACGAAAAGGAAAGGTTTTTCGATGCAAACATAAAAGTAGTTGAAGCTGTGTTCATAAACATTCCATTAAATTCTTTGTATATAAGTATAATTTTATCACATATTAAAATCTATATATTTTTAAATAGCAAGTCCCCCTCGAAAAGATGTAAAAGTTTATTACGAATATACTAAAGTAAAAAAAGTAGTTCATATGCAAGTCTTCATTTAAATCCGACGATATTTTTATTTGAAAAATAATACTTAAATAATTCCAAAATATTATTTATGCGAAAAAATGCACAGAAAAAAAATTGGAAGGCAATGATAAACTTTTACATTAGTGAATTTGTTTTTCATAAAAATCTTCTTTCTGGCACGAAAAAAATGTGCTAATATTTTAAAATGCTACACTAATAGATAAATGATTAAGGATGATGCATCCATAAGTATATTTTCACCGTACTTACATGAAAAAATAGGTATTAAAAAAACAGGGGGAGATCAAAAATATAATATTTATGTGATACACATATTTACAGGCTTTTTTTGTGCAAATATAACCTACAGTTTATTATAAAATGTATACGAATATAATCGAATAAATATATAACGGACAAGCATATTCATGCGACACCTAATTCGTACAAAGAAGACAAGTCAATGGTTCATGTCATTCCAAATTTTGTCGTATGTATATAAATTACCTTTATGATAAATATTATCTCGACTTTGCTATTCTGTAAAATAAACAACATATTTGCTATACCAGGCAATGCTTTTTTGCATGGGAGCACACAGCCATTATAAAAAAACCAAAATAAAAAAATATAATTAAAAATTTTGTCTGTTTTACTTCGTGTTTCTTATTTTTTTTGGCTTCCTCGCCTAAAATTTTTCATATTCTCAGACCGATATATGTGTGCGAAATGCATTCAGCGAATATAAACAATATCTCTCAGCCAAAAGAAATATTAATAATTTCAACAAAATATAATATTAAAATATCAGTGGTTTTTAAAAGTTTACAGGTTTACTTAAGTTGTAAGTTTTACTTATTTACAAGATTCAAATTTATCTATTTAAAATTAACAATGAAAAGTTTTAAATATCAATACAAACAAATACAAATAAAATTTAAGTAAATACATTTTTTCTAAATGTTGATTTTTCAATTTATTTATTTTGCAATATTGAATTAAACTAAATATTCTATTAGAAAAAATGTATTTTTCAACTTTAAGTAATTATTTTAAAAGATTTACAAACATAATTTAAGATTTCATATAACTGTTATAAATATTAAAAATATAAATTGACATTGAGAAATATCGTTAAAATCTGCATGTAGCTTTCTACGCATCTAAATTTAAGTGCATTCAATACAGCGATGAATATTAAACTCTTCAAAGATGACAATCACAAGTACTTTAAAATCTACAATATTTTTATAATTTAATAAAATTTCGTGTGAAATTTCATTATTTTAAATCAGTTTTTTTAATATTATTATCTGTATCATCGCTGAATTGTCAAATTTTACAGCCACGGAAAAAGAAAAAAGTAATTAACTATATCCAAAAAAAGAATAAAATAAAAATTTTAAGTATATAAAAACTCTACCTTTTAGCTTTTCAATCATAGCTTCGATGTCCTTTTCTGAGGTGACGCCCATAGGCGTTGTACGAAATTCTGTCTTCGCATCGTTGCTTTGTCCTGTCTGAATCAGCAGCGTATTGCCACTTAGTAGATCATCGTCGAGAGCATCAACATCCAGTCGTGAATCTTCATTTGCGTCTCTTGGAGAATCCATGTCAATTTCAGAAAATCCTCGCGGAGTATCAAAACCACCACCTTCACTCGACTCTGAGGCAAGTTTTTGCGATTCTTCTTGCTTTTGTTGCAAATCATCTTCCTGAGATGATTTAACTTCTTCAGGTACGACGAGTTCTTTATTTGAAACCTCTTCTGCAGATTTAAGTGCGTTAACTATTTTCATTGATTCTTCTTTTGCACTTTCAATATCGTTTTCTTTCTCCAAAAGTAATGGGGGTAACATATCTTTACCCTCGGATAGCGCAACTGTACTTGCAATTTGAAGCGATTCATTCTTTTCATTCGCGCAAATATCTTCTTTGAAATTATTAGTTGATTTATGGGACAGTTCATCTAAAATACGCAGCACTTCGTCAGACTTTGATTTAATAACATACTTTTCAGGAACTTTTGCAAATTTCTTTGATTTTTGAGCAAAACGAGAATCTGATTTATCGAGAATTTCAGAAACTTCAAGACTTTCCTCAGAGATGTCTTCATATCCTGGATCCTTTATCACTTCAAAGGTTCTGTCCAAGAAAACTGTAACTTGTGTTTTAGGTTTCTGCACAATAATTTCACTCGAAATATTTTCAACGGATGCTTGTTTTTTAGGTGTTATCTTTTCTACAGTATCAAGTCTACCTTCTACAACTTCAATCAAATTATCCATTTGTTCTCCATCAGAGCTTATTCTATCTTCTCCGCCAGATTCTATAGTTTCTGTTGCTTCGACCTCACTCAATTTTTCAGGAGAATTTGGTTTTACCTCTTCTTTACTGCTTTCGTCCTCGTCTTCAATAACTTCTATTTTCATTCCGATTTCTACTTGAGGTAAATCAGTATCCTTATCATCTGAAGTTTGTTCACTTATTAAATCTTCAGAAATATTTGCATCATTCTTTCCTTCAATTTCTTCTTCAATACTTTCAGATTCTTCATCAGTTGCTTTAATTGTTACAGATACATCGTATTCTATTGGAGTGTCAATTTTAGTATCTGCTTTAGATTTTTCTTCCATATATAGAATAGCTGGGGCTGGAGGTTTAATCGTAAGATCATCATTCTTTGTTTCGCGTTCTATAATTTCAAGAATATCGTTAAACTCCTCTGAACGAATCCCAATGCGTGATTCACTTGACTCATCTAATTTTAGTACAAAAGTGTCTTGAATATTTGTCGATTCACCTCTAGGAAGGAACATATTTGAATCTTCCATGATACTAGTTCCAATTTGATCTTCTTTTTTAAAGTCTTCTGTATTAGAATTAGTTTCTGAATGCAACTCATCCACTTTAGAATCCTTGTTTTCAAACGGTTGAATTTCAAAAGAGTCAGACAACGTCCAATCGTTATCCGAATTTGCAGTCTTAACAAATAAGTTATCAGTCTCTACATTTTCTTTTAGAATTTTATCATTGACTTCTTTGACGGCCAACTTCTTGTTCTTACATTTTTCATATACTTTCGAATCATCTTCAGTCGTAATAGGAATATCATTTATTTCATTTTCCTTTTTCTTAATCTGCGGGGATGAAATTTCTTCAATCGAAATTTTATCCCCAACATGTTTATCTTCAGTTGCAGCATTGTCGAAGTCTTCAGTGCGTTCTTCTTCATTCTTCAAAGATGCAATATGATTTACTGAAACTTCTTCCGTAGTAAAAATGTTTGTGTCAATGTACTTAGCTTTCGTCGCAGCCAAACGATCTTCAATAGTTTCTTTTTCATTAACTTCGGAGGATTTACCTTGCTCCGAAGATATTTCATTGTCCTTTTCTAACGTTACAGATTCATCCGCGACACTTTCCTGGATATGAGAGCTGCTGAATTTTTCGAATTTGGAGTTATATTCCGTTTCTATTTGACTACTGATTACATTATCAGAAGATTTAGATATCTTGTGTACTAAATTATGAGATTCATTTGGTGAAACATTTTCTTTATCTTCTTCTACAACTGTTGATGTAACTCCCGTTGCTGACTTATTTTCTTTTTCAAAATTAGTACCAGTCGATGGTTCTTTTTGAAGGGTATGAGAAGATAAATATGTAGAAATTTCTTCACTCACTGTAGATTTATTTATCATTTCAGACTTGTCAACTTGATCAACTTTACCTTTAGGATCAAATTCTTCAATCGAAGTTAATAAGTCATCTGTCTCTGGAATTACATCTGACAAAATATTCTTAACCCTATTTTGTAAGTCTGCATCAATGTGATCAGTTAGTACAAGGTTTCCAGATGCTAGTATTTCTTCAGAAATGTCTAGAGTATTATTCTTTTCACTATCTTTTGTTATTTTTTCACTAAAATCAATTGATTTTACATTTTTCTCAGTAGACTTTTTGCTGAAATTAGACATCATTTCTGTTAATTCTTTAAGGTCGTGTTCAAGATTATGTATATCATCGTTTAATTCTTTATTGTGCAATTGAATGTTATCTAGTTTCCTTGAAAATACTAATGACGTATCATCGGAGACAGGTGTTAGATCTTCTTCGATGTTTGTGCTTTCTTTTTTGGTAATTTCAATTTTCTCAGTAATATATTGAGAAACTGATGCTTCAGATTTTGCAGTCTGAATTGTTTCTGATTGTGATTTTACAGAGTACGCTTCACTTGGAATTTCTTCAGAAATGTTACTACTCTGTGAAGACGATCTCTTCATTTCTTGTATTTCTGTAGTAACACTTCTTTGCGTAGCAATTTCTTCCGAATTCGATTTCGTTTTATAAGAATGCATGGCGCTAAAGTCAGATTTTTCGGAAGATTCATGATCCTCGTCGTAGACTGTGTGAAGCGTAGACAAAGGTTTAGATTCTCCCGTACCTTTACTCTTTGTTAAATCTTTTTCAGCGTCGTGCGATTTCGATTTGTCAGTTGATCCTTGACTTCTTACGGAAATAATATCGGAATCAGACTTAGAACGCAGTAAATCACTGCTTTTGTAAATCTCTTGAATCTTCTTAATAGGAATTTCAGGTACTTTAAAATCTACGACTGACTTTGATTCAATAGCCAGTTTGTCGCTTTCTTTACTAGATGTCTTTTTCGATTCCAATTTCTTTCGCATGTCAACAATCGTGGCATCATATTTCTACAACAGAATTTTAAATAAGTAAAGAAAATCTATCGTAAAAAACAAAACCGTCTTTAAAATCAAAGCTTACCTTAATTTGATTTAATAAATTAGCTTCTAAGGCCCTAAGTCTTTGCTTGGCTTGTTTTCGAGCTTCTTTCTTGAGGCGAGCCATCTCCAAACGACGATCGGCCAATTTCTGTGTAAGCAGCTCGATTCTTCCCTCGACGTCACTAGTGTCCGAGGAAACTGTTGTGTCTGAAAGTACGTTGTTTTTAAAACAAATTTCTTCTTAATAAACAATATAACGTTTTACGTATTGCGCTTACTGCTTGCGGTAGAATACAAATGGGAAACATAAAGCGAGTGAGCGAAATTCAGGAAGTAAAAACAATTGTAGCGTGCTTAGTTTAAATGTCAATATTTCGGTCCTTTGAAACCGAATCTTTTAAATACGTAGCAACATTTTAGTTGCCTTTAACACGATTAGGTATTAACTGCATAATATCATTAAATAATACTACTCAAATTTAAAAGAATCAGTTTTCAGAAATTATTGGAATTCTTTACATATCTTAACTGATAATGGTATTGTATATAAAAAATTATTTCAGTATGACGTCAGGTTTGGAATTCAGCTGCAGTATGACGTCGAAATAGTAATATATTTACTTCCGATAAGTACTTTAACGATAAATTGAATAATACACAAAATTGAAATATAATAAAATATAAATTGCACTCGATTACCAAAATTAACTAAATTTTTTAATAAACAGAAAAAATAACGAGACTTTCGTTTGATTGTAAACGCTTTGAACTATTTTTGTACACCATATAAATTCTTAATGGTAAAAAGGTCGTTCAAACTTTCATGTTTTGCCTTTATCTTTAAAGTTACAATCATTATTTAAGTCGGACTTTTGTATAGATAAATTAATTGATCCCCGCGCGTTTCAATTACACCAAATTAGGCACTGAGAATGCACCGTCAAAATTAGCTCAGCCGGATCAGTATTCCAAAACCAAAACAAGTCTCTCTTGAATTCGAAAACAAACATCTCCACTCGCAACAAACTACTTTCAACACAAAATCAAAAACAAAAAAAGAAGCAGTAGAACTATATTCCTCTTACCATTGTGCGACAAAGCTTTGGCGGTGGCACTGACAAGCTTGTAGGCCGCCTGCTCCATTCGTGCTACGCGATTTTCCTCCTCCCGTAGCCGTGCATGCCAGGCAATCCACTCCTCGACGCAGTTGCGCCTCGAGACCAGTGTGGCCTCACGGGCGTTTAGAATTCTGTCGGACAGACAACGAAAAGCTCCTCATTATGTGACGTACTCTTTCCACTCGGACGGAAAAGCTCTCGCGACGGGGGATAAGCATCGCGAGGAAAAGAGAATGAGAGAGAGAGAGAGAGGCGGAGAGAAATCGCAAGTGAGAGAGAGATCTATTTTTATAGGCTCTTGCTCGGTGTTGTGTACACGCGACGCGTTTATAATTAGACCGGCTGCGTGTCCGAATATATATGTGCCCCGCTCGGTGGTTCGCCGCCGCCGGCGGCGACGACGCCGACGACGACGGAACCAGCGAAAGCGCACATCATGGGTTTTCCGAAGAGCCAAAATGGTATCCGACGAAATTGCGTAGCGATAGCCATTAAATTTTAGTAAAACAGTTAAGAGACATTTTGGTAATACCTGGATAACTAGATTTATTGAAAATTGTATTAAAAAGCAAATAAATTATTTACGCTTTAAAATTTTAGTCAGTTTTAATTTACACGCGAAGTATTTTTAATTGATTAGGAAGAGGCTAATTTTGAGCATGTAAAACCGATTTATAAAATTTCATAATAGAATTGAACTCACTGTTCAAGCTTCTTAGACGATTTTAAATTTGAATGACTGTGACGATGATCCTGCTGTGACCTGATGACGACCGACCTCGAGTAACTTCTATCGCTGTCATTTGAGCTTTGATGCGATATCGTGAGGCTAACCTGTGACCTTGCAGAAGTGTTTCCACCTCTTGTATTATCCTCCTCATCTTTCTGTGATAATGAACTTTCGGAATTTTCTGTTGCGGCGTTGTTCCTTTCATCAACGATCTCTTGTAAAAGTTTATTGTTTCGTTCCTTTAAAAATCGCGAGTGTTTTAAGAGAGCTTGTAACGAACTCTCCGTCTCGTTATAATCTAGTTCTTCAAGAATGGAATTTTGGTAATTGTCATCTGACTGCTGATCAGCCTCAATCTTTGAACGTTTGTTGTGATGGCGGAATGCTTCTTCCACGTACTGTGAATCTTCGGATTTTGATGTCGACTCGATTTGGGTAGTCCTAGGTTTTTGAACTTTCATTCCCTTACGTTTTGCGTTTTTATCAGTCGATACATGTTGTTGTTGTTGTTGTATTTTCTTTGACAATTCTTTTTCAAACCTTTTCGAAGAGGTCGCTTTATGTAAAGCCTCTACAGAATCAGATGCAGCCAATAGATTCAACGACTGTAAACAAATTAGAATATTATGAAAATTATATTGGAAACAGTGTATTCATTCTTAAACAACTATGTTTGCATACCTCTGGATATTGAGATTTCCATATCTGTGCTAATTCTTCAATTAATGCTTCAGATTCAGACTTCATATGTTCAGAAATCGAATTGTCATTGTCTTCATACTGACTTAAGCTTGCATGACTGTCATTGTTCATCAAACTCATAGTTCCACGTTTTATAATAGCATCTAGGTCGTAATGTGACGACTTTAATTTCAGCAAATCAGATTTTGGCATTTTTTCTTCGAATTTTCGCGTTTTTAAGTCATATTTTAATTTGGGTGAATCTTTATGAAGCTTACTGGAATCCAGCTTCGATAATTTTTTATCGACATTATCTGCACCATGTAAACCCTAAATGACAAAAATAAACGAAATACTTGTATCAATATAGGTATCAAAATTCTGCTTTAAAAAAAGTTAAATAATAAAGGAAATTTTTCCTTTGACTAAAATCATAATCAATGCTTTTGAAAAATGTTACTATTTTTTATTAGCAACATTACTTTCGAGCATTCTTTTCAAAATTGAAATCTCTTCAAAACAAGTAATGATAAGCATAATAAATCAATGTATTTTAAACTCACCTGTTTTAAAGATGAATCCAATTCTAACCGTGATGACGTTGGATCATTCCTGTGAGGCGCAATATCAGATAAATTAAATTTAAAATCAAACTGTGAGCGATCGAACAGTGACTTATCAGAATCTACTAACGAACTGATTGAAGAATTACTACGAATATCGTATCCTTTCATAGGTCCGGAGAGTCGCCGTGGGGATTGACTGTCGGCGCTTCTCTTGAGCTTGTTCAAAATATTCTTTGTGGACATTTCAGGATTAAACATATCTCGCTGCTTCTGTAGCATCAGCTTTCTCTCTTGACTAGCTATTTTATGAAGTTCTTTCAACCTATAATAATTGTTTAAAATGAAAAGGCTCTTTTAAATTAAAGATATTAAGAATACAGTACATTTTTAGTAAAGAAATGTTCACTAGTCTTTTAGTAGTAATCGTTAATTATAATTATAATTAGTTCTAACGTTTTTCCGGAATTTATAAAAAAATCTAATAACATTATGCAAATAATATGTTAAATTCAAAATTTCTTTAATGTAGCACATGAATCATAAAAACATTTCATTTGTAGATAAGAAAGAATGTTATTTCTTCGACTGCGTCGATAAGGCTATGGTATTTTATTTACCTGTTCATTTCATCTTTTTCCTGTTGTAATTTTAGCAGCAGGGCCCGCTGCTTCTTTTTTACGGAACTTATACGACTATCCTGGCCAGTGTCCCTCAGCGCGCGCTTTTGCTCCTCAAGTTTTACTAATTTCTTAGTTCGATCGTTCAAGGTCTTCTCGCGCGATTTAAACAACATTTCGATCTTATCGTATCTTTGCCTCTCATCTTTTATCAGTTGCGCCATCTGAGTTAAAAAGAGCTTGATGAAATATATTGTAGAAATTTCTAAGTCTCATTTTGTCGCGCAAGTAAAGTACAATCCGCACGGGAAAACTTTTACAATTAACTTTATATTCTTGTCAAATAAATTGATATCAGTTAATGAATGTATGTAATTAAACACTTAAATATTGCAAAACTATCTCGTAATGTAAATTTACTTGAAAACCACGTGCCATTTATGTAATTTTAGTAACGTTTGATAACTTTTCTTAGCTACTTAATAGTGGGATATATAAACTAATCATTTTTTTGTCTTTTACTATTAAGACTTGTTTTGCAAAAATATAAATAAGAAATTAAAATAATTATACGTTAGTTTCTACTCACTGTTAAACATTTGCAAATTACCTAAAAAGGTAATTTACAAAAAAAATTTATGTAAAAAAAAACATACCTCTAAATCTAAGTATTTATTAAAAGAGCACGTGACATCTCTAGTCGAAATGCTAATTTCAGTACCAGTTTCCGTTTTAATTGAAGAGGTAGTTTCATGCAGACTTATTTCAGACATTGTCCTCATTTTACCAGGCAATGAAATATCTTCCACTCGATCCATATTCTCATACCTATCTTCAGAATTTAAGGACATGTGAGGAATATCATTTGGATCAATGGAATCTCTTGAATATATTAAACTAGTATTAACCCCGCGTTGACAAAGTGTTGTTTCTGTTTGTGTAGCAATGTCATTTGCAGTTTGGGTATGCACTTCAACAACTTTAACAGGTGGTTTTATTTTATTTTTACTGTCGTCTTTATTATCTAAAGACTCAGAATCTTTGTGATCAGTTTGTAATGAAACTGAGTGCCTTTTTACATCTTCATTAACTAATCTTGACCTTTCAACATCAATTACTTGCCTCAATGACTCATTAAATGAATCAATTAAATTCATTTCTGCTTTCAACTGTTTCTAAAAAGTAAAAAAAAAATGTTTTTATTAAATTTACGTATGCTTATTTGAAAGATATTAATTACAATAAAATGAAAAGTAATAACTCACAAGTTGTGCTTCTTCAACAACCTGACTACTCTTTGAC
>UCOL01001297.1:0-39245 GCA_900474335.1 Ormyrus nitidulus
GTATTTAATCAAATATATTTCATTTGAAAATCTATCAAATAATTTAAATAATAACTTGTTGACAACAATATAATCCTACAGAAAAAATAAATTCACTAAAACCTACAAGGGGAGTGCGGCATTACATTAAAATAAAAAAAAATTTTAAACTGTTAAATTTATCATTTGCGTTAAAAAAAATTTTAAATTATCCTTCGACTTCAACGCCACCTTAAGCTAAGTGGAAGTAAACTTCTACATTATCTGAAACATTGTTATTTTTCTACTCTATCAATACTGGTACTCTATCAATGCTGATCTACCTTACTGGCAGTCGATATTCTAAAAGCTACATTTGATTTGAAGGATATATCTTTTGAGCCAAAGTTAACACTACATGGTACATAGTATCACTGATTTACTGACACTCGAACAAAAATTTTAAATAAAGGTCCTGTTATGGCAGAATAAAAATTTATCATTCAATATTTTTATCATTACTTATAAGTAATGAAATTGTTTTGTTACAAATTTAAAATAATTTTGGGTACTTCATAAATATATTTATTATTTATACTATTATTTATCTAATTTTAAGTTTGTGTATACGCACTTGATAAACAAGTATAATCGGTTTTGCTTTTGCTCGTGTTTTCTTTCGTATATAAATTTTATTAATTATTAAATATAAACTGCATTTAAGTAATTTTTGTACTATTTTAGTTTCATGATAATTAGAACAGAGGAAAATTTTTTTTCTTCACATTCTACTCTTTTTTCAACTCTTTTAGTAATTAAATTATATATATTTAATGCGTTAAACGTATAGATTATTCAATTTAATTACTACTTTTTCGTATTAAAAATTCTTAGAATTAAATCAGTTATATTTAGAATATATAGAAATTAAATCAGATATATTTAGAAGAAATACTATTATCGCTTAGGTAATTATCGCTTTTAAAGTGATATAACTTAAAAATCAATTATTCAGTTTTCAGATATATTTAACAAAGTATTAGAGCTTGAATTTTCAGGACTTTCTTATTAAAAATTCTTAGAATTAAATCAGATATATTTAAAAGGGATACTATCATCGCTGAGGTAATTATCGCTTTTAAATTAGGTATGACTTAAAAATCAATATATTATTCATCTTTCAAAGATATTTTCAACAAAGTATTACAGCTTCAATTTTCGTGACTCAAAAAAATCAGTTTTTCACATATTATGATATTTAATAAGTCTTAAAATATTAAATTTAACTTTGCGTTCACGTATTAAATAGAACCATAAGATTTACAGCATTTTTAAAGCATGGAAACTATAAATTATCCGCTGATAAAATATACCAGTTGTAAATTATCCTTAGCAAAATATATCAGTTTTGCGCACGAGTACACGTTACGATGTTCCATCCCATTTTTGGTATGCTCGTTTGAGAACCCCATAAAAATTCAGTGGTTAATAAAGTGGAAATGGTACCGGTTTACCTTCATCAAGCAGCCATAGAAGATGCAGACGTTGGTAGACGTTTCATTTGTTTTCTTTTGACAATATAATGAATACTGCAACTTATAAATACGTAAAAATAATAAAATTCTGATTTCAGTTTGATATCGAATTCGATTAGAATGACAGGAGTTTCAGGAGTTGTAGCATGTTTTCAAAATCAAAATGCGGGAATCCCAGAATAGTATCTTAAATTAGAGGGGAAAATTATCCTTGTTTCCAATCTGATCTACATCTGTGTATTTGTTTACCGTGTGAATATGCTGCTGCCTTATGATTTTTGCAATTATGAGTCATAACCATACTAACCAAAACATTTATAGCACTTGTTTGTATTTAATGTTTTCATGCAGCTCAAGCAACAAAAACGACAATGACATAATTTCAATCCATTGAAAAATGAATACTCTGTAGCAAGTAAAAATGATACAACCGTGATGCATTAAATTATTGTTTTTAATAAATGGACTTGTGAATTTCTATATTAAATCGTAATTCTTTTATTCTATGATTTTGTTGTCAGTTTTTAAATTAAGCAATTATTTTAATTACTCCTAATACGATGTGCTTTTTATTTACTGCTCTCTGATTGCTCGAAACGAAAAAGATTCATCCTTTCAATTTCTCGATAAAAAAAGTCACTTTAAATATAATAGCCATTCAATATTTTACGCTGAATATAAAATTCCAATCAACGCTAAAAGAGTCCTTTTGTCTGCAAACAAAATACCGTTCCAGCTCTTCAAAGTCGACGAGTATGTGCTTTAGTAGATCGAAGCCCGAAGCTCCCTGAAAGAAGTCGATTTAATTTTTTTCATCCATTTCCCGGCCCCCCGATTAGCCTCTCGGCCATTGCCGATCCTAGATAGCCATCAATATTATGAGCAAAATGTTTCCAGTCCTCGATGTCGTATATCCGAGTTCAAGAGCACGTTTGAATAGCTGTTTTTCGCGTGGGCGGCTCAGTATTCATGAATTCCACGATTGACTTTTTCGATTTTGGATGACGTTCCGAGTATTTTCGTCTTTAATCGGGTGACACACTCGATCTGAGGTCACTGCTTTATCCGAAGAGAAGCCTCGCGCGGCGTCCTGCGAAAAACATCGTATCATAAATTTTGACCTATTTTTGGTTTTTATTTCAGCCACATTAGAATATCCGAATGCGCTTCGTTTTTCGCGACGCTTTGAATACTGGATGGTTGTTGGGAAAATTACGTTTATCTGATGAGCTAAATGAGGCTTGTACGGCGGGAAAGTTAACGGTGTACAACAATTTTTTGTCATTTAGATCGGGGTTTAATATAGATCAGGATTTTAAATTAAAGTAAATAGTATTTTTGAGTGACTTGGACTACACCGGTTAATTTTGATGAAATTATAATTCACCGTCACTTCCGCTTCCTTGATTTTTAAGAGTCATAAAACCTAGATTTTAATATTTCTTTAATAATAATTTTGTACTTTAATACAAGAGCTAAAAATTATTTTAAAATTTAATCGATTATTTTAATAATAGTTTTGTGTTTTAATAAGAGCTAAAAATTATTAAACATGTATATATACAGTTTCCAGACATTTTTATCATTCATTTCTCGAGATTCACGTTGAATAATTTATTTTACTATATTTTCCATACAAAAACTTTACTTCAAATTCTGTTTATCTCAACCCGATTAAAGCTTGATTTGGTAGAATTTTTAGCATAAAATAACTTGTTTTGAGAATAACAGAAGAGGTGATAATAGAAAGACAGATTTTAATTTCATTTTATAGGCATTCGATGAAATCATTTTATTTCTGCTGTTTGATACTCAACTTTTGTTAACGGTACAAAGAGAAAAATATTTAAAGAAATCACTATTAACTGTAGTCCAAATATTACCGTACTTTATAAAAAGTATAAAAATAAAATTAAAGTCTTTAGTAAATTTTCCTACCAAGTATGGTGTTTTTTTGGTTTTGGCAGTTTATGATTTTTCTTTACTAAAAAGCATAGTCCTTTTACGGAACCATTCTTTTCCCAACTTCAGGATCTGCACCTCGCAAAGAAAGAATCACAGTTGTGAAAACGTCGGTTTACGTTACAGATAAAGTATTCTAAAGCCAACAATACACCTCAATTAAATAGAATTGTTTTCCACCTCAGTCCCAATAGCATACGTCAATCAACTATTTTCGCGCGCCTCTCGCACAGCAATCACACAAATCCCCGGCGAGTCCCGCAAATCGCGGAGTTCCCCACCGATATACATCGTCCGCTCCTTCCTCGGCCACGAGACTCTCGGCATAATTGCGTCTAATCCCGGCAGCCGCGTTCGATACATATCTGTTCGGAAATCGGTTCGACGAACACGCGTCCTTTTTTTTTTCTTTTTTTCATTTTGCTTTCCTCCGCACGCACGGAGAGCAGTTTTACGTTCTCGGAACGCCAGGAGCGATCTTGTCCCCACTACCGGTCGCCGACGATTCCAAGTATAAAGAGGAGCGACTCCACGCGAGCGAGAGTCTTTGCCGATTCGAGATCGAGGAGGCCGGTTGACAATTCAAGTGTCGCTTCACCGGTTTGTGTTTATTGGGTATACAGGAGCGGACATGGCGTTTAAAATTCTGGCTGTAGTCGCGTGCGTCGCCTTGGGCGCGTTGGCTCTTGTTTCTGGTGAGTGACTTTTGGGTGTATGCTTGGGAGTTTCGGCGTTTGGATTTTCTTGAAGATGGATTTAAAATAAGGCTGGGAATTGTTTTCTTTACATTTTTGGCAGCGATTTTCGTTTGCATAAGTTTTTAGTTTGACTTTTAGTGATCGTTAGGTGAGACTTTAGATTTTTAATGAAAAGATTTTAATATTTAAAAATGGAAAAGAACATGAGTAACACTGTAGGATATATATAATATACATATATTTAACTGCAGATTATAAATACGTGGTTGGTGTCAAGGCTGCATTATTTGCTAATAATTGATCACATTTACAATGTAAAAGAGTTCGACTCACACTTTAATGATATCATTACTTTATCTTTTATTTTTAATTGATTAATATTTTCAATTAAAATAAAGCAAAATAAAATTTGCATCTAAACTAAAAGAACGAGCCAGAAAAACTCAATATTTTTGACCAATTAACTCCAAAAATAGTCACTGCTCAAAACACCTTCCCTCGAGTCTTCCCGACGATTCGATCAATTTAAAAAGATAAAAAAAGAACAACGACACTAACGAGCACGCGTGCGCTTACAGCTCAGGCTCCAGGGGAACTGTCGCAGATCTGCCTGGGCTGCATCTGCGAGGCCGCTTCCGGCTGCAACACCACGACCGGCTGCAGCGGCGACATATGCGGACCGTTCCACATCACCTGGGGATACTGGTCCGACAGCGGCAAACCGACGCTCAACGGCGAGCCCAGCAACGACAGCAACGGTATACAACGTTTCGGGGATTCGCGGGCTTTGGGAGGTCGAGAGAGAATCGTTTTGATTGGGTTTATGATGCTTCGGATGGGATGGGGTTCATCGGAGTTTAATTTACCTGAATGCTCGGGTATTACGTTTCAATAAAATTTCGTTTCATAAATTTTTGATTACTGTGCAGAAGGAGAGAATTTTTCGGACAAAAACTATCGTTACAGACAAAAATTATCGGACATTTCACGAATTTTGACACTGACTGCCGAGCGCCTACTAAACATTGCAGTTGTCACGGATAAAAATCGTCAGTACGTAGTAAAACCGCGCAGGTGCACAATAAATTAGCAGGTGTTTATAAACGCTAAGTGAACACCTGGACATTATTAATAAGTATATATCATTAAATTAATATTTTCATGTACAAAAATATACTAAACGAAGATCTATTTTTTCACATTATTAAAATATTTGATAAAAACGTATTTTCGTGCTTTTACAGCGTGCATTAACGTCGACTATATATATACAAGTTGCTTTGTTTCACGCATCACGCTCAGTCATTGACTATCCTATGTTTCTTCCCGATCAAACACGTGGGGAGAATAGCGCTGACGACAATTAACGTAAACGAAAAAATGACCGTGACGCTACAATAGTGAATATTTTTTTAAACTTTTAGAAAAGTCAGTGTTAAAAATGTGCAAGTGTGCGTAACGGTAACATATTTTCTTAAATGACTGATAATTTTTAATGAAAATATACGCATCAAATTACCTAGAAAATTATTACATTGAAATAATTTATTTATCATTAAAATTTCATTTATTAAATTAATATTCAAGTTCTCCATTAGAGGATTAAAAGTTTACCTTTTACGATTCTCCAATATCACGATTCTGAGAACGGTCGGGCATTAAGATTCATAAGCTTTAAAAAGTACTTACAAAGCTTGCTAATTAATTCAGCAAAAACTAAAAAAAAACACACAACGTCGTTTTATACGACTTTGCGCGTCGTAATGATCCACATAAAGCTCTATCAAAAGATCAAACTCTGAATAACAAAGCACTGACTCTCCGCAAACTAGAGGCAAAATTAAAACTCCCAATTCTCCTTTTCAGCCTACGCCCGATGTACCAGCGATGCCATCTGCGCGGCTCGAGCCGTGCAAGGCTACATGGAAAAATATGCCCAGGTACGAAAAATCACGCGTTGCGCAACGTAGCCGATACACAAAAGGCTCGTCGAAAAAAGTTTTTATCGCCTCCGTTGTGTTTCAGGACTGCAACGGCGACGGAGTTATTAACTGCGACGATTACGCCAGGATTCACTACCTCGGCGGATACGGATGCTCCGGGGCTCTGCTGCCGAAGTACGAGATAGCTTACAACAACTGCAAGAACAGCTTTCTTCAGCAGTAGGATGTCGCTCGACGCGCGGAGGAACTTTGGAAATACTTAGCCGAGATTTTCGCGGAGGAAGAGCGCTCGTTCAAGCAGTAAATTTCGAACTGATGACGAGTCGAATTTGCTGGTAGATTTAAGAGTAGCTTGCAATCGTGTATTGTTGTAGGAACTATTTATTTTTTTGTATTTATTACTTTAATTGTTTAATTTTATATTCGTAAGATAGATTTAAGACTTCTGAAAAGACAATTAAAATGTTTATAGTGAAGATTGTGTGTTGTGTATTATTTATCAGATCATCATCAATTTATAATATATATACATATTACAGTTTTCTAATAATTTTAAGTGAAAATACTTCTTTGTACATTTTCTTAAAAGAAATTGTTTAACAGTTTCATAAGATCATCGAAAAACTACAATGTTGGTAATTCTACGTAAGTCAATTAAGTGCAAATTAATTCTAATAGTGATTATAATGTCTATAGATTACTACTATTGTAAAATCTAAAATTACATTATAAAAAAATTTTAATTTAACCACATTATGCAGCTATATTAAAAGAATAAACTATCAAATATTTTAAGCGCCAATATATATAGATATGAAAAAGAAAACACTTGATAAAGGGATCGAAATAACATCTCACTTACCAGGAGAGTATCACTTGTTTGGGTCACGGATTTTGTTAAAACTTTGGGATATGTAATTTAATGTTAAAATATGAACGTTTGGCCTAACGCTCGATTTTTTAAAAGTTATGAGTTCTTTTAGCGAAAAGCTAAGAAAAATCGATTTCTGTTTAATCACATATAACTTTTCAACTGTCAATTGTAGAGTATTTTAACTTCCGGCATTTGAAAGGTGAGACCACATTCTATCGTTTAAACAAAAAGACATCCAAAAATCTTTATTTTTTTAAAAGTTATAGCTAAATAAAAATTTATCATAAAAGCAACTAAAATTACGTCAATGAATTTTTGGGGATTTTTTTATGCTATATACTTTAATGGTCATTTTTTGTTTGACCACAACTTCTGAACAAATAAAGATTTTTGGATGTCTTTTTTTAATCGATAGGATTTGATCCTGTACAATTAACAGTTGAAAAATTATATATAATGAACAAAAATCGATTTTTCTTAGATTTTCGCTAAGAGTTCATAACTTTTAAAAAATCGAGCGTTAGGCCAAATGCGCGTGGCTTCTTTCATATTTTAACATTAGAAGATATATCTCAAAGTTAGAAAAAAATCCGTTACTCAAAAAAGTGATACTCTCCTGGTTAGTTTTATCCCAATGTACTTTTACGACGTTAATGACTCATAATCAATCACCGTCAGAAACTTTATCAAGGCAGATCAATTAAACAATGGTGATTTAGATTGCTCGTTCAGCGCTCAAGCTCCACTAGGAATTTCGATTCGCGCAGAAAATACTTGGACTCCTCGCAAGCAAAGCAGTGGGCAGTGTGCGATCGAAAATGAAATTCAAAATCGCAGCCATTGTTGCCTTGTTAGCAACATTAGCATTCGTTTCTGGTATCGACACACGTAAGTGAATTACAATGTTTTGAAGGTTTTCATTCATGTAAATGGTGATTGACATCCATATATAAAGTTAGATTCAAGTCATTAAAAAAATATTATAAGTGTGCAAAGATTAAACTCTTACAGAAACGAACTGCAGTAATGATAGTAGTAATTATTACAGTTAAATTATAGTGTTTTGACACTTATACTATGTAATACATTTACCATAGTTCAACTATACAACATCTACTTTTTCGCAAGGCAACATTACCCCAAACATCTAAAACATTCTTTCACCCTCAATTTTTGCGCAAAAGCACATCAATCTTCATAAAAAGAGCAGTAAAAAACCGAAGCGCATTCGCAGCCGAGGGGCTGCTCTCGAAGTCGTGCTTGCGATGCATTTGCAACATTATGACCGGCTGCAACACCACCATCGGCTGCGACGATGCTGCAGGGACCTGCGGCCCATACGCCATTCAGTGGGGATATTGGTACGACAGTGGCAGACCGAAGCCTAATCATAGTACCAGCGGCTTACAACATAACGGTACGCACGATTCGCCCAGTTCGACGGGTGAATTCGATTAAATCAAATCTCAAGTAGCTGTTGAATGTGTTGCGGCGAAAGATCTGAGTTTCATTTCTATGAAAGCATATTGACGTACTGAAGAATTGTGACGGAATAAAATTACAATGTGTTTTTTAGGTTTTCGCGAATGCACCAGTGATGTGCACTGCTCGATGCGCGCTGTCCAAGGATACATGTCAAGATACTTTCGGGTATGACGCTATTAGGAGGCTTGTCAGTCCTGAAGGAACATTGATGTACTATGATTAATTTTCTTTTCGCAGGATTGCAATAACGACAATGTTGTCGACTGCCAAGATCACGTCAGGATTCACACGATGGGTCCATTTTCGTGTCACAATATTTTACCAAAGAAATATGAAGCAGGGCTCAAAAATTGTGATAAGGATAGTTAAACGAACTTTTGTACAAATAATTTGACGACTTAGCTGTGTTATTTAAAAAGGGCTTACAAACGTTTTTCTATAAAAATTTACATTTATTTTTGATAAGATGACATAACTGTAAAGTATTCTCCATTGGAAGTTCTCACCATTATGTCATGAATATTTGGCCAATTTTGTGTAAAATTGGCCAAAGTGAAAATAATAAAAAAATGATGTTAATAATAAAATTAAATAACAAATTTGTTTGCTACAAATCAGGTGGAATATAATACTTTATTGCTATACTTACACGAGAAATACCTTTTCTTATATATCGTAATTATTTAGTATTCAGAGAAAAAAGAAATACATGCGAGAGAGACAGCTGCCCCGCTCCGACATCCTGTTAAAAATATTAAAAAAAAAAAGAAAGGTATCGGCGAAAAATGCTCACATTTTATGTAAAATTTTAATTTACATTTACGTTCTTATTTAACATATAACATTTTAATTGGTGAATTATTCGCTAACTGGCCAAAAATAATGGTGAAATTTCCCACAGGGTATTTCAGTAAATAAAAATAACTTTTGTATTTATAGACAATTAAACGTATTTAAGAAGTTTTAAGAGCGCATTTTAAAAGTTTTACGACTCGGCAAACTGAAGTCACGAAGCATCGATTGAAGTAATATATTCCTTTACTGCTTTACCGTCTGAGCTATCATTTACACAAAGTTTCTCGAAAGTGTCAAAGTTTGTCGATAGATGCTATAACGTGTTAGTAAAGTTTTCTTCCTTCTATCTGCGTCTGAGATAAGTAACTATATTTTCATTCTAGTAGATTTCAACTCACTATAAATAACATTGAATTTTATCAATACTAATCACTACTAATCAAAGGAATTATAATAATTGATGTTTTAAAAGAACCAAAGAATTGACTCTTAAAAATTGCAATCTATTATTGGTACTTGGGTAGATGAAGTGAATATTTACTTATAAGTACTTGTCTAATAATATAATCTAATAATATAAATGGTCCCAGAAAGGTTCAATTAGCACAGTAAAACGTAGTTATAATATTAGTTAATTTGATTGTTTTAGTTTATACACTTTAATCGATATAAACTTACCCCGTATAATCAAATCTCACTATTATATATAATTATTTAATTAGATAATTAAGAGCAGCTACTAAAAATGTAAATTACAAAATTAAATGTGAACAGATTTCTACATATACTGGATTGACGAAATTTAAACTGAAGTATTTAAAAAAATCATTTTGATACTCAAATCCTCTTAATAAAAAAGAAAGCTAAGTATTCACATAAATTTTCATTTATGAATGATTGAAGATCAAAATCTAAGTTCATTACAGAGCCATTCTTTTAATCGAAATTGAATCAATAGATAAAATCTGCATTGAAAACCCGGAAAAATGATCAATTTCATGTTTGATTAGTTCAGTTTTCCTTAATAATATGTTTAATGCTCTGAACTATCGACCAAGTATAATTTTTATAAAATATATTTATATAGTAAAGATTATTATATACAAAACAATAAAATGAAATTAATAAAAGCAGACAAATGCTATACTTTTATATACTTATTAATTACTTACTCCAACTATATTTAAAAAAATTAAATTTTAATCTTAGCATATTTTTGACGAATCATTGGCTTTGCTACTAAGACTTGCAAATAAATGAAACTAAATGAATTATTGATTAAAACGTCAAAAATAAGTACAGCTGTAACTGCAACTTATTAAATTCTGAATCCGTTCAGCCGGTTCGATTTCTATTGTACAGCTTGCGCAAAAATAGCAACCTTACAAGCTAATATCCAATAAAAAATTTTTTTTTCTTCGACTTTCGAGTCTCTTCATTTTACGAAGTTTATAGAAAAGCAATACTCGTCAAAATAAACCTTTTCACCCTTTTGTATACCGATGTAAGCATTGTTTCTCGCGCTACATAAAAGCTAACTTTCCAGATGGAGTTTCTACAAAACACCTTGAACGCATTCAGTTTCGATCCAGCTTTAAATTCGCACAGCACTGTTATTTATCCGTCAAAAATTTTTTTTCTCCACCAATCTCGACTTGATTTTTAAACGCTCATCCTCCATCGCATCACCACTCGGATTTTCCCTCTCGGCGCGCTCCTCGCTTATTACACACTTTGCGCGAATGCGAAATTACAATTAGTTGAACGAGCCGCGATACGAGAGGCGCTTCAGGGAATCTGCATTATTTGTAAACATCGTTGATTTCTATCGGCTTTAGGATTTTTTTCTTTCTCGAACGGACGGTCTTGAAGTCTTCTCCCACCGAGTCGGCGGCGGCATCATCGATGATGATTTCGTTATAAAACGCCGGGGAACACGTGAGCTCGGCTCATTGTCTTTGGTGTGTGATCGAGATCGAGACGAGGAAGTTGGTTTTTTCATCCCTGGAGGAACGGAAATATCGGCGCTAAATATGTCGCTCAAGTTTTTGGCCGTCCTTCCAGTTGCCGTCTGTTTTTCTGTGCTTGTGCTCGGTGAGTGGGGCTCCATTATCGGTTTTATTATGAGAAATGAGAAGCAGCGATTGATACTGAATAATGTAGTGGTGCCATAATTATATGATTGATCGATCATCTCAGTAGGGCGTTTTAACAAGAAGTTTTGTGATTTAACGAAAATAACCGTGGAAAGTAGTTCAATTTGATTTAGTGGCATTTATTTCAAAAATGAAATTCAATTATAAATTACATTTATAGATTGAGAGAAAAGTTTAGTGACAATTACCATACTGCCTAGAAAGGCCACCACAGACTGTCAAAACCAAAAAAATTACCATACTTTACAGGAAAATTTACCAGACAGTATAGTTAAATTTCTTACATATTTAAGGAATTATACTGAAAATATAGGAAAATATACCAAATAGTATAGTAAAATTTCGTATAAAGTATAGTCATTTTTTTGGTTTTGACAGTCTGTGGTGGCTACTGGACAGTATGGTAATTTTTACTACATTTCTCCTCTCAGTGTATCCTATTAAAAAATTAATTATTTTTTATTTTTATCTTAAAACTGAGCATCAAAGGCATACATCATTCGTTCATTACAAAACGGATCAGTATAAATCTTTTTCTTTGCTATAATACATGCACAAAGATATTATCGCAATCTCGGTAATTCCTGGTTACCTCAGAGAAAACGTCAGAAATAAATATGTATACGGCTCAAAGAATCCGCGCGCAGATCTTCTTCGATCAATGCTGCTGGAAGGTTTAGTGTATTAATAACAAACACATCAAATACGATTTGATAGTCGTTTTATCGAGCATTAGAAAATAACAGCATCGTATCAGAAGGTCATAACAGTGCACGTCCACATCTCGTTACAAACAGAAGTCCACGAGACGAGTTGAAAAACTTGCGATTCTCGCGTTTTCGTTGACCAACTTACATTGTATCAAGTTCAATCGACCCGCAAGCGCGTTAATCGAAGAAACTAATTGCAGCCGAGCCGGAGGAACTCTCGAAGATCTGTCTGGGCTGCATCTGCGACGCCGCATCCGGCTGCAATACCACAATTGGCTGCAAAGGCGACATATGCGGCCCGTTTCACATCACGCAGAATTACTGGTCCGACGGCGGCAAACCGACGCTGAATGGAGCCTCTGATTCCGCTGAAAATGGTAAGGATGCCGGTACGGTGCAATTGACAATCAACGGGGTGCGATTGCGAGGGTGATATATGGGAGAATGCCCTTTGACGCGTGGAATTATGTTTTCAGCTTACACTGATTGCGCCAAAGATCCTTTCTGCGCAGCGGACGCTGTTAAAGGATACATGAAGAAGTACGCCCAGGTACGATGACGCAGCTTGTATTGAGTAATCGGGAGAACGAATTATCGCGGAAGATTATCTTATTTTCAGAAGCATTGCGCAATATATACTGTAGCATTGGGTATAATAGAGTTAAATTTTATTCTGTAATCATTCGGTTTTAACTTTGAATTTAAGAGTAGTGTTCGTTTAACAAACAATGCAATGTTGTTTAGATCTTTTTTGATGTAAAGTCTGACATTCAATTATTTAAAATACTTTGATCATTGACAGTTTCTGAAACGAAATTTCAGTAACACACAGATATTACACGTCTAAGAATTTTTTACTTTTTCAGGACTGCAATGACGACGGAGTAATCAACTGCGATGATTACGCTCGAATTCACTTTTTGGGTGCTTTTGGCTGTACGGGCACATTAGACAAGACGGTAGAATCTGACTACACTGCTTGTCGCGATGTCTTTAACAAACTATAATTGTCGTATTTATTATACTGTAACTTTAATTCTTTTTGGTAACTTTTCATAACTTTTATAACATACAAATAAAATTTCTTAGATAAGTTAAATTTTTTATTTATTTCCACGTGTACAATAATAAACTGCGTAATTAACTTTAAGAATATCACTCCATTGACTAAATTACATTTTTTTAAAAGCATATAAATGTTATTAAAGAAAAATGAAGTAAAGTTACTACAAAACTAAAGTACGTTTAAAGAATTAATTTAAATATTTTAGTAGTGTTGTAAGTGCATATAAGAATGAGTTAAAATGTAAAACACACGTTTAAGGAATGTTTAATATTACAATAAACACAGTTTTTCAATAACAAAACAAAGTTGCCCGCCCGATCATTCAAAGAAAATTCCGAATAGTATGCAAGAAAAGTGCATATTATTATATTTGCACCTTCTAAATTCACACTTAGAAGCGCGTAACATAACAGGTGGAGCGAGGGAACTCAATCTAAATCTAACCGTTCTGCTCAAGACAAATTTAGACCTCTCAATTATTGTTGTTTCAAGAATTTTGAATGTCTGCATCTCAAAATACTCATTGCTCCACCCACCAAGTGAACTCCGTGAGAACCCACCCTATTGAAAGTCTTGTAAAACTCATTTTATAGGATTTAACATGTGCATTTGCACCAGAATGAATAAGATGAACAAGTATTTATACAATTTTTTCACAAGAGCAGCGTAAAATCCTCAAGATTTTCTCAACAGGCCAGCAGTAGCAAAACCGAAACTCCAACAATCCTCCTAACTCCCTCGAAACCATCAATTCTTTCCTCTTGCGTTCCAACTCTCAGTCAACACCTTCATCCCTTCCGTCCCCCTCCCCCGGGGCTCCTCGAAAAAGAGGAGAAAAATGCACGCGGGCACAGGCGGCAAGCAGCAACAGTGAATATAGCAGGAACTGCAGCTCCCTCCAGGCTTGTTATTCGGCGGGCGGGCGGCGTTCCGGTCGCCCCTTCCACGAAGGAGGGAGAGAGCGCGAGAGACGCACAGTATCGCGGCGGGCAGAAGAGAGGCCGCGGAGAGAGAGAGAGAGAGAGAGAGACCCAGAGCCGAGCAGCAGCGGCAGCAGCAGCCAGTCTCGGCGGCGGCCAGCAGCACCACAGATGAGGATCGTCGCCGTCTCCCCGTCGACTACGACGACGACGACGACGAGGACGACGCCGCGTGGCAGCGCGCGCCGAGCATGGGAGACAAAGGTACACTTCGCTTCACCTCCGAGCTTTTTCCCCTTTCTTTTTTTTTTTTCAAGCGACAAGTGTTTTTTCGTTCCTCGTAACGAACCTCTGCTCTTTGTTCGATTCCCGAGCGCTCGGTTAAAGTGGCCTTTAGTTTTCCGTTTTTAAAAGCTTAATAATAACCTCATCATCCGACCAGCTTCCATCGTGCCAGGTAGCAAGTGAAAAAAACAATTAAATTAAACGAGCGAAAAGTGAGGTTATGTCGGACCCTTAGCACCTGGCTCGGCTCGTGTTTTCTTTTCATCCGCTCGCGACTGCACCGCCGGGGGAGTACAAGTGTGCGGGCGCTCGTTTCTCGCTTTCCTCGACGCACGTCGCGGGGGAATTAGCAGCAGCAGCAGCTGATGCGCGCGTGCGGACGGAAGGGGCAGCAGACAATGAGAGATAGATAGAGCGGAAGAGCGCGCGCGGCCACGGGGGAGGGAGGAATTTGTATTCCGGCGTATATACGAGGCCACGCACCGGCACGCACTCCGCGGGGCTCGCGCCGCGCCGCGATTCGGTCGATTACGCGGCCCGCGACGGTGATGCTTGGCTCTCCTGAGGGCCCCGTAATGCTGGCCTTTTACGCTTTCGTGGCTGAGCTTTTACGCGCGAGAGCTTTTTCGATGGATAAAAGTTTTTTTCTTTTAAGTTCCGGAGGGCGATGTGGGATTTCGTGGGAGACCCATTTTGGCTGGGATGAAAAGGTTTCGGTGATGATTTTTCGATTGGTAACTTTCGAATTATTAAATTGTTCCCTTGGGTTATTAAATTTGGGACGAACAGTGCCAAGATTTCACTTAAAATTTTTCTTTCTCGAAAGTACAAGTGCTTTCGAAAGTTGTTTACTGAAGTTTCAATCGACGAGTGCTTGACAAATCGTTTTTTTCCTTGGGGGAGGACCTCAACCCCGGTCGAAACGTCGGCAGATTTTTATGAAATAAGAACTTTTTGGACAGCACAGACCAGTTTTGATTAATCTTTGACATAATATATTTCACTGTTGGTCGGATCGTGGTATCTGAAAATTGTTTATTTTGCTGATTATTTTTCAAAATGGTAACGCCATTAGTATTAATGCACCTTAGATTGTACAGTAAACTAGCCACTTTAATAAAGTGAAACCATAACAGTTCTTTTTAATATTTTTTCATGGTTTTTTTATGATTGATGATACTAGCAAGGTAAACTTTGAAATTAATATATCAAACCAGCAAAAAAAGCAATTTATACTGTTAAAAAAAGTTAAATTTACTAATTTAAATTATTAAATTTAACTTTCTTAAAAAACTTTTTCTCTCACAGTACATTGTATTTTCCAAATCACATTTTTCATTTTGATTTCAATAAGTAAAACCTTAACTCGGGGGCTGAAAAACAACATCAGAGACTTCAAGAGACTTTAAGAAATATGCTCCACTTTGTGTATTGCGTGATCCAAGAAGTAGGTTCAAACTGGCCATAGTTGCTTTCATTTCCCTTAGAAATGATGTCACGTCCAGGTCGCATGAAGAGACTTAAAAATGTAATGGAACAAGCGAGTCCAAAATTTAGAGCTGAATTTTTCGCTGAACCTTGAAATATTTAGTTGCAAACGGGTTTGCAAGCGGTATATTATGAATTAAGTCTAGGTCAGACTTTTTTACGCGAGTTTAAAATGCATTGTGGTGTGCAAAGTTAAGCACGTGGCGTAATTAACTTCCACGAGATTTCTTCCACGCTCAGAATAATAAATAAAGCTCGAGCTTAACTTTGCCAACGCATTTTTTTTTTATTTTTCCGCAGCTTTTTTTTTAAATAATCTTATTACGGTAATAAGATAAATTGCGACAAATATTTCTCTGCCATTGTTCAAGTTTGCGTTTGAAAATTAGCAAAATTACCCGCACTTTGGCATCAAAGATGTTTGTACATAAATTCGCTAACTTTTACTTATCCCAGATTTTCGTAAACTCTTTTCCTTACCGAAAGTGGGTCGAGTCATTATCCTATTGTATAACTTCAAGCGAACGCTGCAGAATTAATTGCGATCTAAAAGAGCTGAATTCTCCGTGCTTCTTCCTTTTTAACGAGACTGTCGCATATTCAGTGAATATCAAACAAGACACTTTGTCGCTTTACGTTCCGAAGCTTTGACGTTTATATCTTGGCTTTCAGACGACCTAAAAATTTCCGCGCTTTAAACGCGATATTTTTGTTTAAAAAAATTATAATTCAATTTTTCTCTTTCTCGTTACGTAAGACGATGGAAGATCCTTTAAAGCTTAGAAAATAATGTATCAAGTTGATCACTTATTTATAAAAAAGATCAAAATAATATAGTAATTACAGTTATTAGCGCAACTTGTGCGTTCATTTTATTGTTTTCGAAATAATAGAGTCTATAAAAATAAACCGTCATCGCCTTGAGAGTGACGCTCATGTCTTCTTTATTTATATAATATTTTTTCACAATGTGAAGCCAGGATAAATATATATCTAGCAATGCTTCTTTTTCCAGCGCATCATTGCAAGAATCATGTGTGCGAACCGCTTTTTCTCACTCGTTTAGCCGCCGGAAAACGTGTCACAGACAGCGGCTTTTCTTTTTTTCACCCTTGAACTCTTTATCTTACTCGGTGTTAACCACTTATCTTCGCCTAACGAATTATGTCAGTATGTGAGCATAGTCCACAAACCTAATGGTTTGCCCTGTTGGAAGTTTTCACCGTTATTTGGTCAGTTTTTGACCAATTTTTTTAATCTTAAACTAATTTTTTAAAATTGCATGAAATTATTGAATAATTATTACATTATTTATATTTTTTAATTTTAATAAAAAATTTAAATTAAAAATAATAAATTCAAAGATGCTTAAATTTTAAATATAAAATTCTAGTATACATTCTTATTAATCATATTCATTTTTCATCAGATTTTGACCAATATTTGACCAAAATATTTGGCAAAAAATTGGTCAATCATTGGTGAACTGAGCAAAAATATTGTGAAATTTCTGACAGAGTAAATTCGTCTTATAAACGCGTTTTTGTTGCTACTGGAAAAATATGTATTGTAAACTAAGTCGATCCATAAATTTTATTATTTTTAATCAATTTATCCCCCCCAGGTGCTAAAAATGACGTCGCTTGCCGACCGCGTATCACACACTTGACAAGCAACCTATAGCATCGGCTATTCAAACTCCTGAAGCATCCTCGTACTCCTACGTCCAAGAAAACCTTTGCGGATCAATAAACGAAACGCAAACTACAAAATCCACTTACACCAACCCGAAGAAAATTCTTTTCAGAACCCTCGACGTTCTTTTCCAACCGGCGCATCATCCCCCCCAAAAGATCGACTCGATTCACGGCCAGATTTATCTGACAAAAGTTGTACGTCCGCGCTCGGTTTCCGGTGTACACGCGAAGATAATTAAAGCGAGTTAGTTCGTTAGCCAACTCGTTAGAAGCTTTATAACGACGCGGAGAGCGAGCGCCGGCGGCTCCAAATGGGTTAATGCCGATCGGGAGCTGGCAGTCGTAAAATGCTTAACAAACATAATTGCCGTTGCACGAAGACCTTGTCTCGCCTCCTCTCCGGGAGCCGCGCGCAGAATACATATCGGCGATCGAACGCCTTCGGAATCGGAAAATTTTCTGTATCGAGCTTCGGTTCGCGAATCGAGCTTTTGGCGCGGGTATATATATTTCGAGTTCGGCGATCGTTCGCGGAGGTAAATATTGCCGGGTGTAAAAATAGAGGGGCCGATATATATCTAGTTACTGTGGACTCTTCGCGTCAGTGTGTACATTAGGATAATGAACGCCGCGCGGCTCTCGGCTTTCGGGTGATATGGGTTCGAAAATAAAGGCGCGAGAGATTTTTATAACATTTGGGGTTGCGTCAGAACGTAAGACCGAGTTGCTCTGTAATTTTAGCGTTAGGTAACGGAGGTTTTAGAACGCAGGACGTTTGCTTGCCGCTGGAATTTAAATTCGAAAGAGTCGTAGATGTCTTCTAAAAATAAGTATTAAGTTTCGTTTATGGCGTGCATTGATTTTACTCATTGCCAAATGTATAAAAAGAAGGATGTCAATGACGTATGCATATTATCGCCTTGCGTAAAAAGTTTAAATCCTGTTTTGCAATTTGAAGCTAAAAATAATCGTAATTTATAACTTTTAAGAACCATTTCAATTTACACCTTTCGATAAGAAAGTTGTTTTTTTATTTTTGCTATAAGAGAGTGCGAGAAATCAAGATCAAGTGTTTACTCAAAACTTTTATCAAAGAATCCGAAATTATAACGCTTGAGTACTTTTGAATTAAAAATGATTTAAGTATATACCCATTTTACGCAAATTGATTAAATATTTTGATTAAAATAAAATGTTAATAAATGTGCGGTGAAAATTCAAAGATGAATGGTTCTTAAAGAATATCCTCAAACTGATCTCCTAATTTAAAATACTTCGCTCCCTGTGGGAAATTTCACCATTTTTTTTGGCCAGTTCATCAATTAGTGAACAATTTTTTTTTGACAAATATCTTGGTCAAATATTGGTAAAAAACTGATGAAAAATAAATTTGGTGAATTAATAAGAATGTAAACTAAGATTTTATATTTAAAATGTAAGCATCTTTGAATTTATTATTTAAATTCAAAAGTTTGCGGATTAAAAAATGTAATTAACAATTTCAATTTTTTATTAAAATTAAAAAATATAAAATAATAATTATTCAATAAATTTATTTCATGCAATTTTAAAAGATTATTTAAACTAAAATTTAGTTTAAGTAGAGGATTCTTTAAAAATAATTGAATATTATTATTAAACGATATTATTTACAGCATATTTTAGTATTATTTTCACTTTGGCCAATTTTTCACCAATTTTTCAAAAACTTCCAACAGGGATTGACTCGCGAATAAGCCTCGACACCACAATACACTTAACCGCGTCGACCGAAACGCCAGTCCCGAACTCGTCACCGACTCCCGAGAATCATCCTCGACTCCCGAAACTTCGCTTCCGCCGATCCCCTCGAACTCCGCGTCGCTTCTCGAACAATCGCCGGTTTATCGGAAAGCGCCTCGCGGCCGCGCGCATCACTCTTTACACGCTCGGTTACGCGCGCTCGAGTATAATCGTTGTCGTTCGAAAGTCCAGGGAAATTGACTTCCTACACGTACTCGCGCACGGAGGTTTTCTCCCGATCCGACGACCCGCGGAGATAATTTGTCGGCGAGCGATGTCATTAAATGGGGGGGACAATGCGCCCGCCCGATGCGCGCGGCGACGCTTTTCAGAGAGACTCTTTGAAAGCGCGCCGGAATTGGAGGATCAAAGCGGCGCGTCGATGCTTGACGGCTGATGGGCTTCATTCGGGAACGAGGTGATTGCTTGATGGCTCGGTTTGCTGCTCTTTTTAGCAACGATTTTGTTTGGATCGACGGCTGACGGTTCCAGCTGAAATGATGATTCGAGCTGATCGAGGCTTCGATGTATTATTGGATGAAAGCATCAATGATTAAACATATGAAGCGTCGAAGAAATTTTTGTGTAACTTTAAAAGTAGTTTGAAGGGATTAAACAAAAAGTTGATTATCACGGCACGCAGTCACTGTTTTACTTGAGAGAGTCCGCTAAGAATTTGCATGCAGATAATACCCATTTGACTAATTCGCAACGCGTTCAACGAAGTTGCCGCGGCGTCCGTGCACAAAGAGCGCGGCGCAAACAAATTAATAATTCAGCTCGGCTTAATCAGCGAAGACACGGGAAATTTTGCGGAAAGCGTGGCGCTTAGAGAGATATATACATATAATATTCCCTCCCCTCGCGGCTTCGGGACTTTGCATAATCACAAAGCCTCGTGTCTCACTCTCTCTCTCTCTCTCTCTCTCTCTCACTCCGGCGTCAATTTCCCCGAGGCGGCTGGCCGGCCAGTCTCTCGTCTCAAAGCTCCGAAGCGAGGACGTGTATGTTTATGTGCTTTTCAGAGCATTATGTTCACTTCAGCAGTGCGAGCGGCGCCGGCTGCAACAGCATCGTCGTCCAGCCACTGCGACACGGCCACTTGAACGTCAACCTTGGCTTTCTGCAGATACATCACAGGTCGGCGCGAGAGTCTCTACGTCCATTTTACATTAAAATTAGAGTTTTCTCGCCTTTGTGCGGCTCGGTAATGTAATTTAGAGGTTTTTGTCTGGATTTGAATTTATGATGACCGTCCGCTTAAAGTTTAACTGAATTTAATGAAAAGTGGCGTAATGAGATTTTTTTATGTAACAGCTGGTGAATAAGTTCATTTCTTGGAAACAACTTATGCAAATAACCGGTTGAACGTACAAATTTCGCTTACTTATAAAGATTTGTATGATTCACTTGACGATTTCAGATTAAAGCATCTTTATAATTTTGTTACTTACGGCGATCAAAGAAAGCTGTAATTGCATAACCAACGATGAATCACCTGTTGTTGCCAATGTAATTTCTGCACAAAAATATGCTATCTGAATAATGAAATAGAAAACTATAATAAAAAAATTAAAAGTAAAACTTAGGCAACTCTATTAGGAAAAAGTCATTGTAAAAAAAATGCAATCCAAAAGTGATGTTAAAAATTATTAATTATAGATACCACGTACAGTTCACAGTGCCATGGAATACATGTGTAGTTCATCCGGAGGGGAAATCCTCATCGCCACCGGCCATTCCGACCGGGGAACAGAATTCAAATTGCCGAGTCATCAACATCAGTCAAGAGAAAGATGATCTCAGGTACTTATTAACGGCGGTGAATTATTTGTCGTAAAACTATCAACAACTCACTCGCGGGATATGCGGAGTCTTGATTAAATCGATAAGTTTTACGGTGAAATAATTCATTTATCTCAGAATTCCGTCTGCTTTGAAAGATTTCGTCATAAATGTATTCCTAGTAATTCAGATTTTATGTTTTTTTTTACCTACAAGATGTATTGATTTTTTTATTTTAAGCTTATATAGGTAGAATGAATTTCTGTGTTATGATATATACCTCTAGGGATAATTTCACTTTTCATTAATTAAAAACCGCTATCTCGTCATTCAATGTCGTTAAAAAAAGTCCACATGTACATCATTACCGACCGTCGATAAAGAATTCTTTCTTTCTCAAAAACCTCAGGATAATGATCGAGCTATTTGTGCACAAGGAGCGCTTCCTAAAGGAGGAGTTCCAAATAACGTGCTGCGACCAGGGCGCACCGCTGACAATCTACCTGAACGCGCGAGTCTTCGGCGAGGGTCAGGGCACGCCGGTCCTGCGCAACGGAATCCGCAGCCTCGGCGTCGTCGACCCCAAGGACGACGAGTCCAGGGAGGACGAGGAGGAGGACGCCGACGACGACGACGCCTCCGACTGATCTGCAATCTTCAAAGCGCCTACGTAGGAGCGTCGTGTTTATAGCCTACACTGCAACTCTCACTTGCCGACGAATCCTGTTTTACCGACGGAGATGAATTTTGCGAAACGTAAGATTCGGGTTTTATGATTTTTTTTTTTTAATGATGAGCATTTGTTTGAAGTTTTTTATGTTAAAGAACTTTTGAACTACGTTCGGTAGTTAATTATTGACAGAAAAATTTTAATTGCATTTTTAGTATAAATGGTTGCTTTCAAATGCGTAAGAAGTAAGTTTTTTTTAATATTTTTTCAATCAAAATTCTTTATAGAATGTGTAATAATTGAATAATAATGTAATATAATTAAGTGCCCAAAAAGCAGGAAATTCGCGGTTTCTGACATCTCTTTGATGAAGATGCAGGTTGTGTTGTACTCTGAACAATATCACGTAAAAAAATGAAAGCATTTAATTTGTTTATTTAAAAAACTTAATAATAATCAATTAATTAAAATATAAATCAATTAATGATAAATAATATTAAATCATTTTTATTCAAAATTCTTCTATTTAATTAAATAAAAATATATTTTTAATTGTAAAATATTGTATAGATATCGAGGCCTAAAGTATTATTTTTAATAGTTTGGCTCGAGTCTTTATAGGGAATAATTTTATTTTTTTACATGATATGGTTCATTTAATAATAAATGCCTTTTAAAGCAGTTTAGGACCATCTTTGTAAACTAAATAGTAGTGGAAAATTAAAGCTAATATTTAAAAAAACGAAGCTTTTGCTATTGTAATTAAAATTAATATATTATATTACATGCACTGGTGAAAAATAATTAGATATATTTTATTACTTTAGATGAGTAAAATTGTGATTGTTTCTTTTTTTTAACTTCGAAGAAAATTGAATTTCTTTGTGGAATGTTGGATACGTAAATTAAAAATTATATCCAACATACCAAGCCAAAAAAATAATAAGTGCGAATAAAATTCTAATTTCAGTCACGTTTAACAGGAATAGTAAGAGCGGGAAAATATCAATTTCGATCAGCGCGAACCGAAACTCTGCACGCAATAATCATCTAGCAATGCCTTGAAAAGTTCTAACGTTTTATCGCAAATTAATTCTACTCAGAGCCAGTCGCATTTTTAGAAAATCGCCAAGCGATTTAAAATTTGACATACAATATTTACTCTAATTCGAGTTTATCGAATATTAATTATAAAAGGTAGAATGTAACAATTTTCAGATAGTTGATAAAATTGTATATGAAAATATATTTAGCAATGAACATAAACGAGAGTTAAAGAGAAAAATTTTAAATAATAAAACGTAGAATGTTAAAATTAACAAGAATCATAATAACGTAAACCCCGAAGAATTTGTTAAAATTCTTCCCTTACAGTTAAAGTTGACGTAGTTACACATGTAATTTCTTTTTGACTTTAAGTAATTTAATATTGAAAAAAAAGTTGTATCTTATATAAATATAAATGAAGAGCGTATGTATTTTCTGAAAGAGAGAATGAACGATGAAAATGTAGGTTGATAAAAAACTATGTTGTATCTTTCAAATTGAAAATGTAACTAAACTAATGTTACTTTAAAATTAAAGTTTTTGTTAAAATGAATTTTCACAAAAAATTTTGAATTATTGTTTCTAAAGAAATAATTATTTAGAAAAAATTAAATTATTTTATAAGATTTTCAGATTTCAATAACGTTTGATGGATAACATTAACTTAATTTCATTTTCAGTTTGAGAAATTTTATCATCTAGAATCCTGCAATGAACAATACCTGCTAATAATAAACTATGAAAATTTAACTCGCGGTTGTAATATTTGCGATTTCGAGAGTGTATTTTTATTATGACGTTTTACATCGAATGCAATCGCAGAGACGTCTACATGATATATATACGTTTCACCTGATGTACGATGCAACATGTACCGTTGAGCTTACGAGCAATAATCGAAATTTCTTTATCCTCGCTGACATTGTGAAGAAAATAAACAATTAATTATTATTTAAGTACAGAGTTCTTTTATTTCGTACCTTCATTCGTATAAACTTGTAATTTTACAAAGACGTTAAACAATATTTTTTCAGTTTTTGCTTCAGTCTTTTCTTTTTGTACATAGAGACGTTTACGTTAATCTAATAGTTATGTAAAAAGTATTAAGTACATTTTGATTTTAAATAAATTATAAAATATCTTAATTAAGAAAAACATTTACAAATTAAAACAAGATTTATGGAACCATTATCATGATTATTTCAAAAGCAATAAAAAAGATTATAATAGTTGCAAACTTATCTCATAATGTTGGTTTATTATTATACATATAGGATTATTTACAAAAACTAATAAATGACACTAGAAAATGACCATTTAATTTGAACAACGTTTACATACCTCAATTCTTTTACAAAAATTTATATTGAAAATTTTCCAGTGAAAATTCAGGCATTTAAAGAGATGTATCCTTTAGATTTCTTTAAAATTTCACTACGTCGTATACTTATAACTTAATTATTTATAAAATCTTTCAAAGATTACAAATTTAATAAAAATTTCCTAAAAATGACAACGGCAATGTTCTAAAAAAAAGCAATAACTTTATAATAAATAACTTCTCTATCCTAATCTATCCGTAAAAGCATTAAAGAATTTCGATACCTCTCCGCCTCGATATCCCTCAACTTCGACCCAGATATCAGCGAAATGCGCTCGAAACGTGTCACCGCTGATTTAGACACAGCTCTATCACTCATAGTTCATCGCTTCGCATTTCACGTTGCACATAATCGGCATCTATACAGTCTTGCATCGGAATATTTAGAATATTAAAAACGTGAAAAATCGAACGAGTGCCTCGAATAGAAAAAAAAAAACGGCCACTCGGCCGAATCACTTTTTTACCTATCCGTATATCCCAAATAGCGTCGACTGCATCCACATCGTCAGCACCTGAAATTCATCTTCTTCATCGGTATCCCGGTCGGTCCGTCGACGAACTCGCAGATGTTGAATCCGAGTCTCGCGAGGGGATGGCAGTTGCTCTTGGGATTGCCCCACTTCCCGGTGAAGGACATCCAGGCCGGCATTATCTGGCCGGTGAGCATCTCGATCTTCTGCCAGGTGGGCCAGGCGGTGCCGAAGCCGCTCTCGTCGTAGAGCCTCGGCAGCCGGACGAACTTGTGCTTGCCCGGGGCGGTCCAGAGGCCGTGGGAGCCGCGGGCGCTGAAGAGGATCGGGTGCGAGCCCGAGGAGGTGTGCACCCGCTCGGGGAAGATCGGCTTCTGGAAGATGCCCTTGCGCGTCTCCTGGGACTCGTAGACGAAGGTGCCCGAGCGAGGCTCGTAGCGGTAGAACGCGCCCGCGTCGTGCGCCGAGACGTACATCGCGATTGGGTAGTCTTTGCCCTGTTGGATGGAGGGGAAATTTTATTTTTTATTTTTTGCTTTCTATTGAGTAAAAGTATAACTTTTTTTTCCATTTTTGCACCGACAAAATTTTCTTTTAAAAATTACCATGAAAATGGTGATAAACTCGGGGCAAGAATGTCGTATTTGAATTTTGAATCGTATTTTGTAATTTTTAATTGTACGTGACATCAAATTTTATTAGTATTTTTATCGAAATTTTATCATGTTACCATAATTTTTACTGCGCTGTCGCGTTAAGATTTAACCTGATTTAACGAATTTTGGTTATAAGGGAGTTTTGCCCCTAGATTGCCGTGGTTTTCATAGTAATTTTTGATGGAAAATAATCGGAGTAAAATATAATTGAAGTATTTTTAAAGTATGACTAGAAGGATCTAACATATTTATTTATTTAATTAAGTAAATGGACTAACATCCTATTACAAAATATACATATAATAACAGCGATATATCAGCAAATTTTATATTATGTATATCAAAAAACGTGAAAGAAATGTCTTTAAAATATATGACTCCATGTATAACTATAATATAATAGTATTTGTCCCAGTTACAATTAAATATAACATCCTTATTCATCGATGAAATGTTTAATTAAAACATAAAAAATTCTTTTCACCATCATTGCTTTACTACGTAAGATCCAAATCGCCAGGAAAAATCAAAATACACCCACAACATCCTCCAACCCAAACTATCCCAATCAGCTTTAATCCGCAAATCCACTCCAACCCCCCAGCAAGAAGTCGCTAATTAAAATGAAAAAATATCCCGCTGAAAAAAAGGACTGATTTCCGCGTCGCGCGTCAAGGCGAAAGCTCGCACGACCCCTCGGCATCTCCGCTCGTTCCTCGTGAGCGCGCGACGGCGTTGTATGTAAAAAAATAAGAGAGAGAGCTGCGCGCGACAGACGAAACGAGAGAGAGAGAGAGAGAGAGCCTCGGCGGACGCGGGCACGCACGCACGCTTTTATCGAAAATTGCAGCGAGCTTGCAAGCTCCGAAGCGCTCGAAAGACGGATCGATGCTCTCGTGCGGGGAACTCGGAAGAGAGAGGATGGAAATTGCCGGGGGAAAATGTCGGGATGCGAGGGCAGCGTGCGGTGTGGTTGGAAATGGAGATTTTAGAGAATTCATCGGAGGCGGTCGGCGGCAGGTTTTGTAAATTTCGTTGAATAAAATCTTGGAAAATCTTACAAGATATTGTTGGTAGATGCGGATGCGAATAAATGTATTAAATGTTATAAAAATAAATTTTATTGCAGTTTTTCAACATCGAAGTTACTTTATAGATATGAATTGCACCAGTTAACTTATCGATGGTCTTTCCGAAGTTTAAAAGATAAAAAAAAAACGAAATTTTCATTTTCGTTTAAAAAAAAGTAAAACTTTTCAATTTCCACCGGAAAAAAAAATTGCGCCAACTTTCTACATAATCTATCGCGGAGCTTCGAACGAAGCGGCCGCGAAAAGAGTTCTTATGTATCCTCAAGACGTGAAAATTATAACGTTAGCACCTAGCAGACGCGAATGCCTGGTGCATTCATCAATCAGTGTCGCAAAAGACACCCAGCGTTGCACCTGCGGCTCTCGCTCATTTCCCTTTCGCGAATGATCGATCGATCGTAAAGTCAGCGAATAATTTCGTTATAACGCGCGATATTTATTATATATTTAAGGAAAATCAAGCGTAATATAAAACCTCAATCACGCTCAATTCCCCCCGTTAATCTTAATCACTTAGCGAAGCTCGTTGATCTCCGATTTACCGTCATGGCTAAACGAGCAGCTCAATTAACTTCGGAGAACCCACCTTGAAGTAAAGACTGACGTGCTCCCAATCGCCGACGTGGCTGCCGTACTCCTTGAGCCTGCCGAGGCACATGCCCCCCAGGCTCGGTATCGGCCAGCTGCCGAGGAATCCGAGATCGAGGACGCAGACGGCCTTGCCCTCGCTGAACGGGTAGAACATCCAGTAGGTCACGTGGAAGTGCAGCGGCTGCCGCGGCTTCTTCGTGCGGTACGACGGCTTGGGCTTCCGCCGCTTCGGACCACCGCCGCCGCCGCCGCCGCGCTCCTCCGGCTCGTACGACTTGCCGGATTTCTCCGTGGAGCGGCTGCGGGAGAATCTGCGGCTCTTCGGAGCGGCGGGCAGGCTTTCCAGGGAGTATTCGGAGCTGTCGTAGCTGCCTGGAGGATTCGTGAAGGAGGTTCGTTGTGTGGTAGATTATTTTATTTAGAAATATAATAGTTCTGATATTGTTTTAATAAGAAATTCGTAAATAAATTGATTCTTACAGACGCGTAAATAATTTTTCTGGTTGAATGGTGGTGAAAGAAAAAAAGGAATTCGATTTGATAAGTTTTCAGCGCAAGAAAAGTTTCCTTATTGCATTAACAGTTGGAGTTCTTTGTTCCCCGGGGGGTACTGAACCGATAACGAAGTTATTAGCTGTTCTCGAATGGAACAAATTATAAACGATGACCGCGGTTCAGATGTAATTTCTAATGGAGATATAGTTTCCGCTACCCGAAGCCGTAAAGTTTTCAATTACGATGTATCTGAATGTCGTAAAATCGATCCTTTATGTATGTACATATAATCAATACGGAGCTTTTAAGCGATAATCTTAGCTGGAATAGTTATACACCATAAAATCTGTTTTCGTTTTTATTTTATTAAATTTTATTAAGATCGAGGTAATAATATTGACGTATTGCCGTATACTAAATTAAGAAGCTTTTAATTTAGCTTCTGTATAATAATAATGAACATTAATGATTGCACAGCAAATAAATCTGACCTCTTCAGGTGAAAATAGTGTCACTTACAGACTTTTATATAAATGAAATTTATTAGGCTCATGATTATTAATTGCAAACTGAAGGAAGGTGACGAGAAATTCTACATTTAGCTTTTACATATCAAAAATACTTTTTCAAATCTGACCATTTGTTTTTTCACCTCTATTCAGCGAAATTTCACACGTAATTTATATCAAAATTCGTCGAGAATGTGGGCCATCATTAGAATGTTTATATGCGAATAAATTATCTATAATATATGCGCATTTATTATGATGGTGATAGCTTTTAGTTTATCTAATCACATCTAAAACTGCTATATATTGAAAGAGTATCGACAAAAACTCAATGAATACAGTAAGCTATTTTTAAATTGTGAAAAGACAATAATTCAGATTTGACCTCAATATTGTATTGCCTCTTTACATGTAATGGTAAGGATGTCCAGCAAGTCTAATAAAAATTTCAATAGCCCACCCATACCAGAGCAATTAAGATCCAAAACAATCGCGGTCATCCAACTTGACGCGAAAATAACGACTCACCAGGCACGTTATTACTCTCGACGGGCTTGATCGCGATCTCGTCCTGCAAAACGTTGCCGGGGGGCGGCGGCGGCGGCGCCTCCGCCGCGGCCTTCTTCAGGCAGTTCTTGACCAGGGCGTAAATCGGAACGCTGTCGGCTGGCTTGCGTCCGTGCAGGAAGGAGGATCGGTTCTGCAGCAGCGACTCTGCGAAAGAACGAAACGAAAAAAAAAAAAAACAAATAAAATAAGCGTTATGCCGGTTACGTCGTCGGCCGATACGGTGACGGTCGGTGCGCCCGTTTCCGCGCGGCGGGAGAGGCTCGTTAGTAGGCTAAGCGAGTGTATATCGACGCCGAATGCCAAGCGAGCGAGTCGCGCGCGGGATGAGGCTGGACACGGGATCGTTTTCGGTTCGAGGTCTTGCTCGTTTTGGGCCGCGCGGATGTGTATGCGTCGAGGGAGAAAGTTATATCGATCGACGTGCCGGAGATCGGGGCTTTTTCGAGTTCCAGTTTGGTTTTGCGGCTGGAATCGAATAAACCTCGGAATTTTTCAGTTCGTCAGAAGCTCCTCGGAAGCAGTCGATAACCGTATTTCCGAAAATGACGTTTACACCCAGAAAAAAAGGAAAAGCCTCTCTCGAAATTTAAACCGTGTCAATTCGATAAAGATCGGCGAACGTCGAACTTTCGCGTGTCGAAATCCCATTCTTCCTCCCAAAAGCACACTGAGAGAATAAATATAGTAAAAATTACAAATAATGCTGTAAAAATTACCATACTGTCTAGTAAAGTCACCACAGACTGTCAAAACCCGCAACCTTACTATACTTTATAATAATTTTTACTATACTTTTTTCTCAGTGGCATAGGTAGCAGCTCCCTAATCCCCGTCGCTCCGATTGGCGCGTCTCCTCCGCGGAAAAACGGTGTAATCGGCGCTCGGGGTCAGGCGCACTCGTACCCTTAGGCGACGATCGCTCTCGCGAATTCAGCCTCCGCGGCGACGACGACGACGACGACGCGTTTCTTCTTCTCTCCCCGCAGCGCGGCGATCGAAGTGGAACAGCAGAGAGCAGATCTCGGCTGCTGCTGCCGCCTCGCGCGTTTTAATATCAATCGCGGCCGCTCCCAAGGTGATTCCGCGTACGTCGCCGAGTGCGCGTGCTCGTAATTGCGAGCCGATCGGGAACGAAGACGATACACGCCGGTAAGTGTGACGAGAGGCGGAGGGAATTCATTAAAAGCGAGTGAGGGGCCGGACGGCGTTCTTTTTTTGGGGGGGTGACGATGTATTGTAGAGGGGTTTGGTAGCTGCTGAAGCTAATTCATCATTTTTCCGTTGGAAGCTGATTGGAGAGTCATTAGAGAAGTAATAGGGATGGTTTACGATTTACTTCCTTTAGTCGTAAATTTTGTATTACCGCAAGTGAATTAAGATCTATTACGTGGAAATGAAATTATTGTACTAATAAAGGTATACTAAATTAAAGAGCGAAATAACAGAAAACAACGCCCAATCAGAAATTTCTACTTCTCAACTTCGAGCGAGCGCGTCCCATTTTTTCCCCCAACTTCAAAGAGTGAAAATCAACCAATAGTCTACATACGCTCATCTCGGCTGTAATTTAAGCGCGCAATGTGAAACTCCGAAGTCGCCAGTTCCCTCGAAAAGAAAAAACAGCTCGAAAACGTTCCAGAAACTAGTTCCAGCGGCGAGCTGCGCATTCTAAAGCGCCAATAATAAAGATGACGCTAAGCGATAAGAGACTACACACAGCTACTTTCAGTCGCAATGACGCTCGGAGCAGTGCTTTACGAGGGACATAATTTCGGTTAGTCCGCCATTAAAGGCCAAAGTCACTCGGCGGCGAGGATTCATTTTCAATTATCGTTAAGTCAAACGCCCCGTGAAATTATGCAAACTGCCGCATTTTCAGGGTTCCATTACGTCCTCCCCGGGAGGTTTACGAGCTGAAAAGTCCGCGCGACGATACGATCGACACAGAAGTTTGATTGAATTACTGTACGGGTGTCCGCGATTGAATCACCTCCGCTACATTGACTTAGAAATCTGCCCGCAGCGAAGTGAAGACACTTACGGAGAGTCAGGCGGGTGCGCATGTAATTGTCGTTGACCTGCACGTTGTCCAGGAATTCAGGCACTCCGAGGGGAAGAAAGCGCTCGCCGGGTGCCAGCCAGACGAGTGGAGCCCATTCTTCTATGAGTTCGCTTACTGGAATGAGAAGTAAACGTTTGCTTGGGCAATTTGTTCCAGTGGCGGTATAATGTACGCTGGGAATTTTAAAATTACAAAGCGCGGAAACTAATGAATTTCGACATTTACGACCGAGCAGGCATTATTTGTTAATAATATTCTTTTAAATAAGTAAAGAAGTCTATTTATTAAAGAACAATATATTTGTTTAAAAACACGAGATACCCTGGTAGAAAAGTTAAGCAGTTTTTGGTCAATTCTTAACTTGTTTTGTAGTTGAAAACGACAAAATGCTATTGTTTTTTGTCATTATCAAGTAATTAAATATGTTTACTCATTAATAGTTGAATGTAATAATATTTTATCTTTTAAAATGATTTTCCAATGGTTTTTATTTAATTTGTGCATCAATTTTAGCTGAAAAGGGCTCCATTTAAAATACACGTTAACCAGCCCAACTGGTTAATTTTCTACCAGGGTATATCGTCCTCGTTTTTCTTCGCAATTCAAAAGCGACCTAAACTCTTCCATTTACAGTACAAATAAACATACACTCGTTAACTCGGCGCAAAACCTAACCGCGCATCTTTCCCATCACAATCAACCGAGAATCCTCGGCTGACCCATTTTCCCCCTCTCTCCCCCTCCCGGTCCGTCGTCGTAAAAAAAAGAATTATGCAAAACGATCGAATCAATTAAAGCTGCCTCGGTCGTAAATCCATAAATTCGTGTCTCCCCCCCCCCTCACTTTCGAACACGGCCGATCGTGCATCCGACTTTTCGAAAGTCGTTGAGATCCACGAAATCAGTTAACGAGCGCGTTTATACACACATTTGCGCCGCGCGGGAGAGACTTTTTCCGAGAAGGAGGCCAAGTTCGGGCGTGTTAGAGGCCTGTCGCTAAACGGCCGAATGTATATGTATAAAACTGGCGTTCACCGTTACGCCGAGGCGGCCGCGCGCCGCATTGTTACACTTTTTTTCCCTTTTGCCGAGAGGCGCGAACTTGAAATCCGCGCGCGTTGCGTAACGAAGAAGTGCCGCTGGCTTGCGGGATATCCCCCCCCCCGGAAACGAGGCGAATCGGTGCCGATTTTTGCCGCCTTTTTACCGGGTCTGACGCGCTGCAAGAAGGTTCGACGGGAGGATATTGCGATTCTGGTTCGAGTTATTTGGATTCGTTGTTGTTGCTCTAATTAGCAACCACAAAGACTTGGATTTTGCTTCGCGAAAGAAAAGTGTTATAGCCTTTTTGTTTTCTTTCGTTTTTTGGTGGGTCTTAATTTTTGTGCAGCTCTTTTAACTGTAATGCTGAATGGGATTTTCTGAAATTTTCATGCCAATTTGAAAATTAATCATGAAGCAACACTTATTTTAAGTGGTAAATTAGTGTTTCCATCTGATGGCATCTTTAAACTTAACTATAACATTGTTCTATTTTCCTAGATTGCAGACTTTATAATTTGATTACTACATTACAAGATCTAATTAGTTTAGTACAGTTAAACCATTTTCGCGTAATTAAGAATGCCAATGACTCTAATTTAATTTTAAAGATAAATAAAAATTAGTATTAATTTATAGTATTGCTTTTTACCGAGCTGCAACTGATTCATTATGATACTCTTATGACTATTTATTTTTAGATATTAAGAACACTAACGTAATTAGATATATGTATTTTTATATGTGCCGTAACTTATTCGTAACGAAATTTATTATCATCATAGTAAATGAAAAACACATCTACATTTTAAATGCGTATAAATTATAAAAACAAAATAAGTTCCATTCCAAAATTGGAAATGCAATAATCGTCAGTAAATTGGTTTATAGTAGAAACTACCCAATCATAAAACTAAAACTTTTCCAAACTCGATCTTAATAAAATCATTACGCCGTTTCCTGGAGAGAGAGAGAATAATTTTCCAATAAATTATTTCCCTCCCCATTAAAATCAATTAAGCCATTTTCATTGATCCATTCAAAATTAAAATAATTAAGTCCAAAGTAACTATACAGCCGTACAAAATGTTTTCAGCATCGATCACCGCTCGCCTGCAAATAATACGAAAGGAATATATTTCCATAACTTCGCGTTTAAGATGAAGTCTGAATGCGCAGAAAGATTTACATACATGTTCCCCTTCTTTCCCCTTTCACGAACTCTGCCGCAAAACGAAGTCGTAAAACTTTATTTCCCCTTTCAGCGTTAGAATCATACGCTCAGAATATATAAAATCGTCGAAAGCAGCTTCCTGATTTTAACTCCAAAAGTCGAGCGCTCGTATTTATGGTTTATGTAATATTTAAGACTCGATCGTTCGAGCAAAACTGACTATTATAGCATTATTTTAATTATTACAGCCGTCTGAATTTTCGTCAAAACCTTTCCCGAACAGAGCTACTCTTTATTTTCAAACCCAACTTTTACCTCGTTCGCAAAAACCTCCCGCTCCCGCTTCAATCCAGCGAACACCCCCGACCATCCCAGCTCCCTCGAAAGCGGTTTTTCTGAATAAGTAAACCGCCCCTCTGAAAATTTCATCCGACTCCCTCTCGGCGTCTCGTAAAAAAGTCGCGCTCGGCGGGGCGCTATTATCGATTGACTGACCTCGCGCGTCTTCGGCGGAAGTCGCACTGCCCCGCCGGGCGAGCATCGCCAAGAGGACGAACATCAGCAGCCGACGCATCCTCCTGCGGCCTGCCTCGATGCATCTTGGACCGTTCTGCTCCGACGAGGCGGCACTGGGTTAACACGTCCCCCGACGCCCTTCTCACCCGGCGTTCATTCTATAGCTGATAAGCTGCCCGGTGTCTGATGGAGAAGTGGGTTATATTTTTATGGGTGCTTCCTCGATTGGGGGTTTTTTTTTTTGGTTTGGCGAAGATGCGGCTTTGTAATTAGTGTCAGTCGTTGGATGTCGTGGAGGATTGAAACCAAAAATTTGAAAGGTTAATTAACCTGATGGAACTTAATAACCATTTTCTGTTACACAGCGGTCAGTCATTAAATCACTAATTTCTTTTTATCTGCAAAGCACACGAATCAATAGACTCGATTCTTTAACAAAACTTTTAACACTTTTATTTACAAAATTGGTATAATAAAACTCGTGCAACGTCTTCCTCCAACAATATAGGTTATTACTCAACTCCTCTCGATAAACAAACCCTCCGACGTTCCCGAAAAACCTCTCGAACCCCTTGAAAAACCCCCTCGAAACCAGGGCCCAAAACAACGAAACTCCCCACGCACGACACCTCGATACCGAGGTGCACGCGGAAGCGCAGCGCGTAAAAGTCCGCCCGATGTGCGCGCGAGTCAGCGATCGTCGGCGGCCGGTCGGCGTGGCGCTCCGAGGCGGACTGACTGGTCGCCCGTGGGGCCCGTCGCGCTCTCGGGCCCAGTTTCCCGCTTCCTCGTGCGCGCGCGCCTCGTATGCAGGAAAGTGGCGGCGCGGCGGCTTCGTAATTCAGCGCGCGGTACACTTCGCCGCGGCCGCCTGGGAATTCGCGCGACGGCGGAGAGAGAGAGAGTGATTTTTGCGGGGAGATTTAGCGGGCGGAATTTCGGCGGGGGGCGAGAAGAAGAAGTCTTTGGCGGCGGTGTTTAGCTTGGAAGTGAGCGGGGTTTTGTGCGCTCGGCAAACGCGGAGTTCGCCGGGGAATTCAAGGAAGAAGTTTGAAGGAATAAGCTGATGGATCATATTTCCGACCGTTGAGACTGTAGTATGGAACTTGGGGAAACTGTCGGGTTAACGAAATATTTGCGTTGGTAAGAATAATTGAGAGCAGAGGTAACTCGATATTAAGTGAATCAGAATTGAGTCCTTTAATTAGCTTGCAATTATACGGTACGTTTAAACGGTGAACAAATTTAAATCAATTGAAATTTTAAAAGTTTGTTGCTTTTAATGATTTTAAAATATTTAATTGAAGGATTCTCTAGAGATAAAGATGAATAATTTTAGATAAGGAGTTTTTAATCTTGAAAATATAAACTTTGCTTTAATTAGAATAAAAACAGTCGGGCTTACGCTTCAATTCTCATTATTTGACGCCTAAAATCAACGCGCTTTAATCTGCCACTTTCCATGCTAAAGCAATTTATCGTTTATGAGATTTAAGCAGCTTTCGGTCGTGTGATATCATCAAAGCTTTATATTTCGCCGAGGTGATCTAATCTTCTAAGGGGGAATTGAAAGACTCATTTAGCAGTAACAAAGGCAACTTTCATCTCCGCGCGAACTTTTAAAAACGACTCGTTTCACTTGTAATTTCTATTACTAGGTTATTAAATCGTATTCGTTGTTTATTTGTTTTTGTTTTCTTTTCCGTAGAAGAAAGTAAACAATTAGCCTGACGCGTTCGATAAACTCGATCGACTTCGATAGCCTCAACTCGAGATCGATAATATCGCGTGGGATTTTTATATGGGAGGGAAGGTATCACAAATTTCTACCCAAAAATTAAATCGTAATTAAATTTATAAAAATGAAAATGCGTTAATTTAAAAACAAAAAATCTTTATTCATTATTGTGTTAATTTATTTTGTAACAACTTTTTGATTATAGTTAAGTGTTGTATGTTTCTAAATAGAAGCATCTTGCCGTGTAATCCGTTTTGGGTCGACAGAGAAATTTGATTGCAAAACAGTGAAACGGTTCTCTTTCCTAACGAAATTTCGCCCTAATTTCCAACGAGCAAATTAGAATGCTTTCCCTCTTTCTCAAAATGAAATCACAAAATTTTACGAAACAACAATGTTGTTTATAATCAAGCCTACTTTTCCTGTCCGCGCCTCTCTTTAATACATTTATTACGTCAATACGTACTCGAAAAATATCGCGCAATGACATAAATACCCGACGTTATATATTTGCATGACAGCATCGCAAAAAAGGCCATACAAAATTACGAAGACATTACACGCGTTAAATTGTTATATAAATGCAGAGATGATATAATGCGACTCGCAAGTACTGTACATGGAATTTAATTACGCGGGAGAAACTCTCCGGAGACTTCGCACTTTTCCATTATGTTAAGTAGCAGAGATGCACCGTTTATTGTTTATACCGGTGTCTATTTAATTAAATTCTAATTAGCTTGATTAAGAAGCGCTTCCTACTCAACGGTTTCTCGACCATTGGGCGATTCGATATAATTGAATCGAGTATAAATTTCAACCGGCTATCTAATCTCTTTGATATATTTCTAGCGTTAGGACTGCGATAATATCGTTCTTAATGCGATAAATTTACATTAAACTTCGAGTTTATTACTGACTTTAAGTTTCCAGACTTTATAAGTCTTCGATCTGATAATTCGAAGTGAAGTTGCATAAAGTTTTATTCTGAAACTGCTTAAGAAAATATTGCCGCGCAACCTCGCTGATTAACCATCATTAACCACCTGTTTAAAGTGAAAGTTTACCCACCTAAATCCCCCTTTCAGTTTCAAAAACAAACCAAAACGCGCGCCGTTCTTCGTCTAAAGCCCTCTCTGAATTTCCTCAAAAAACCCGAGCAAAACGCGGCTCAGCTCGATTTCCCACGTTTCCCACACTCCGCTAACGACGTCCCTAATCAAATCGGCTCCTCCGCGAAGGAAAATTTCACTCGAGCACAGATCGGCGCGATAGTAAACACACACACAGACAGCCGGCGGCTAATCGCGGGAGCACCTTAATTGGGGACGATTGCATAAAGGAAAACAGTCGTTAATTCAGGGAGCGCCTGCCTTCGTTCCGCGTCTCCCTGCGCTCTCGGCGAATCCGGAAGCGGACGCAAGAGGACTCGGCGCGCGAAATGGAAAGTAAGCGTAATTGTCATTAGACGCGAGAGGTGGAGTGATATTCGTCGTCCGCTAGATTCCGAGGCGAGATTGCATGCCGCGACGAGTCGCGTCTCCGATGTGCCGCTATCGTTTTGTCGCGCGGCGCGATGCGAGCTCGCTTCCGGTTGCGGAATTAGAGAAACCTCCTTTCGCGCCGGCGTGTATATACTTTTACCGGTAATTACGAATTACGCGCTCGTAGGAGCAATCGTTACGCTGATTGGGTAAGGAATGAGCTGCTGCTACGACGAGCTCCGAGTGGGGGGTCAATTTGTTGAAATTAGCAGTGTTTTGAGAAGCCTCCGGAATTTTAATAAGAACTTTGGGTAGTGAAAATCAAGTTCACTTAGGATAATGATTTTAAAATAAATAATGGTAATAAATAATGAACAATGTTAAAAAGAAGTTGCTTGTACGCACGTCTAATATTCTTAAACTAAAATTTGAACGCGTGCTGATATCCTGAAAAACAATATTCCTTTTATTACAAATGGAAATTCCGCTGACGCAAATATTGAGAGGATTCTCAACATTTCTCACGTAAGAAGAGGATCGTTTTTTCAGTGTAAAAGACTATCATACCTGGCATCCTCCTGGCGCTTCATATGCTCCGAATACATGCTCGGGATTTCACACTGGATTTCCCTATTTTCAGACTTTGAGTGGAAATAAAATTAACTGGGCAATTCAGAGAACATGAAGAGGGCGAGGAGGTTGTTAAGTGTGATAGCCACTTAGCCTCTGATGACTGAATAATGCCTGAATAATGGTCAAATATTGGCAAAATAATGGTCGAGCAATGACTGAATAATGGTTGAATTTTGGCCGAATAATGGCTGAATAATGACTGACTAATGGTTGAATATTGTCCGAATAATAATCGAATATTGGCTGTATAATGGTCTAATAATGGTCGGATTATCACACTCAGAAAGAGTCCTCTTATACGGAAATTATATTCGACTGCATTTAATCCGCTCATTATAAATAGGTTTTTCCTTTCGGATCAAATAAAATCTTTTTGAATCGAAAAGTCATAGTTTTCATGAGCAGAGAAAGATTCTCTCGTAATCAATCCTCTGGTGTACAAGCGGATTTAAACTAGTCACAAAAGGACTGCTTCCTCGCCATGCAATCCTTTCGTCGAGAATGTAATTTTCATATGTTACAAAAAGAGCATATTTTCGGTACTATTCCCTGGTAATAGTATTTTTCCCCTCTGGCGGGGCCTACCGGGGCTTTTTCCAAATACTTACCGGGATGTTTGTATAAAAGTCGGGGAAAAAAAAACTTTCCCAAAAAAGCCCCAGTAAACCCCGCCTAAGGCGGGGCTTACCGAGGTCTTTATATCAGTCTTTTTTTCTCGAAGGGGAAAAAAGACTGTTTAAAAAGACCTTGGTAAGCCCCACCTTTCCCCTTCGGGGAAAAAAGACTTTGTTAAATAAACCTCGGTAAGCCAACGGCGAGGCTTACGGATGTCTTTATATCAGTCTTTTTATCAAAGTCTTTTTCCCCTTCGGGGAAAAAAGACTTTGTTTAAAAAGACTTTGGTAAGCCCCGCCAAAAGCGGGGCTTACCGAGGTCTTTTGAAAAATGTCTTTAACAAAGTCTTTTTAAAGTTGAAAAGTGTCTTTAACAAAGACTTTGTTAAAAAGACCTCGGTAAGCCTTCGGCGGGGCTTACCGGGGTCTTTTGAGAAATTTCTTTAACAAAGTCTTTTTTCCCCCGAAGGGTGGGTCGTACCGGGGTTTTTTGAAAAGTTTTTTTAATGAAGTTTTTTCTTCCCTAAAGGCTCCCCTGCCTTCGGCGGGGCTTACCAGTATCTTTTTAAAAAACTTTACACCCCGGGGTCTTTTTAAAAAAGCCTTGAAAGAATAAAGACTTTGTTAAATTGTACATTATGTAACAACAGGAGAAAATGAGCTATTTCTAGCGAGGGTGAGGTATTCAGTACGAGTCGGAGTCGAGGGCGCTGAAGGCATCCGAGACAGAGACGAGTGCTGAACATACCTAACCCGAGTCTGAAATAGCTCATATTCTACCCGTGTTACACACCATTTTTTTGTCAACGAGGGCATGAAAAGCCCTCATTTGTTATTAAAAAGTTGGATAGACAATCGTGCTTTTCAAATCATACACAGAAATCGTACAAAATAGTTTAAAGCAGATAAAAAAAAATAAAGAAAAAATTTTTTTAATTTTAAAAATTTAAAAAAAATGATGCTTGTCCCGGTAAGCCCCGCCGAAGGCGCGGAATAAAAGACTGCGGGGAAAAAAGTTATTATACCCCGTTTGGACAAACAATTTTGTCAAACGTTTGAAATCGATTTTCTATGCTACATTCTAGCGTGACATGAGAGTTATTTCATGCCTAAGTTGGGAGAAAGACTTTTAAAAAGACCCCAGTAAGCCCCGTCTAAAGTTGACTTTTTTTTCATTTTTTAGACCAACTATATTGTTATTTTGAGTTATCTGAGTAGAGCATATATTTTCATAGTTATGAAAATATGCTCTTTTTGTAACCAATGAATATTACATTCTCGACGAAAGGACTGCATGGCGAAGAAGAAGTCATTTTGTGACTAGCTTAAATCCTCTTGTACGCAAGAGGATTGATTACAAG
>UCOL01001298.1:0-39218 GCA_900474335.1 Ormyrus nitidulus
GGGGGGGGGGGGGGGGGGGGCGAGGCTCGGGTGATAAAGCGCTCTACTTTCGCGAGACCGACTCGTCCAAGGAGCTCGCGCGTATATACTTTATTCGTTTTACGAATAGTTCTGCGCTCGCGCATTCATCTCGAGCACTGCGCTCGAATTTTCCCCCTGTAGTCTCTGTGTATATCGATGGATATAAATTTCGCTCGGCTCGTACGCGCAATTCATAGACAAATGGAATGGAACAATGAGCCTCGTTCGCGGCGGTGTTTCGTGTCTATTTTGCGTTCGCCGTATTTATTGGACAAGTGCGCGCTTGTTAAAAGATAGTAATGAGAATCGATTATTCAATCTGCGCGAACCGTTGTCTCCGTTCTTAACAAAAAAAGCTCTGGGGAAAAAAAAAGGGAAGCTGCCTCCGCCTCTCGCGTCGCCGCACTCCCCGCGCGGCAGGGCGATAAGAAACATTGACCTCTCTCGAAGCAATTTTCCATTCCCTTTCCCATCCGCGTGTATACGAAACTCACTCGCAAATCATTGCGCTCCCCCACTCGGCGCGCCGAGGTCAAGAATCTCCCGTCCTCCATTCACAACTTGCGCGTCCTCTCGACTCTTTATTTTATTTATTTATTTATTTTTTTTTTGCCAAGCCGCTCGGCTCATTATCGACGCGGCTCGAAGACAGAGAAGCGCATCGGCGCATAAATCGCGCAACTCTGCGAAACGGACTCTCTCTCTATACAGACGCGCATGAGACGACGACGCACGGAATGGTAATTGGAAGGTCAAGGCTGCGCGGTGGCGGTGCTGTCTCGCGTCGTCTTCGCTATTATTTCATCTAATTAAGCTGCCGACGAGAGAGACGGAGAAAGAGAGAGAGAGAGAGAGAGAAGCCGAGAGAGAGCAGAGGCTCCGTACTGCGAGACGCTAGATTATTCAGTTCCTGCGCGCGCGGATTAACACGTAGCAGCTCCGAGCGCTGATTGCGCGGAAGTTTATGGGATTTCGTTGCGGGGAACGCTCGCTTAGCCATTCTTTTTGCCGGGCAGATTTGCCAGCTGTATATACGCCGCCGTGTTTCTCGGCGAGTTCTTGGCGTTTTTTTTTCTTGGGGGGAACTCGATAATTGGATTGCTTAGCTTTTCATCGGTAAGGTGGGGTGATTAATTTCAATTCGAAGTAATGGACCATCGACGTTTAACTTGGTTCCCGACTTCGTTTAGATGCTTGATTAGAGTAAAATTAGAATCGATTAAATTTGGTTAATAGCAGCCGTAAGCTTTAATTATTAGGGTTCATTTTTTTTTATTAAGTATAAAAGTTTGCTTTTATCTTAAATCTTCTACGTCAGAAAATAATATGCTAACACTGAAATATATGACTGAATAAACCCCATTAAAACCTGCCTTAATTTATCTAAAAATTCAAATGAACACGTTCAATTCTCACCCGATCCTCAAAGACCAACGCTTCCAATCTTGACGTCGCTCTCAATCAATTACTCAAAACCCCCTCCTGCCCGCAGCAAAACCGCGCAAAACAAACACGATCCACCTCGTATATATACAATCCACCGCAGGGAAAAAAGCCTCTCTCTCCCCGCTGCTCCCTAGAAGGCGACCGCGCGGCAGCGAGTCGAGGAGGCACCTTACCCGCCTAGGGAATTCCCCCGCGCATGTCCATATAAGATATGCAACGCCTGCTTGCCTCTCGACGGTGCGCGCTGCAATTTGCCCCCTTTTTCCGCGCGACGCGATTCCCCCCCGCCCCGCGGGTCGCTGCCACAAATTGGAGCTGCAGTTGTTTGTAACCGAAGGCGGGGTTTTGCAGGATGCGGGAGGAATGCGACAAATTGATGTGTTTGTCCTGCTGGTTCGGGGTTTTTTTGCGGTATTTTTAAGAGACTGTTTCAGTTCTTTGGTTCGACTCGGGCGGGGAGCTTTTTTTTTATCGAGGCGTGTTTTTAGCTGCGTCAGAAAATCGTTAAGTAGTTTTACGATTTTTAACTCAGCCGTTTTGAGGTAGAAGAACGGTAAATCTTGCCTGGGACGATAAAAATCTTCACGCACTTGGATGGAATGAATTGTTCAAACAGAATTATACAACTTTATCGTTTAAAGTAAAATTATACAGTGATAAGGCTAAAATATGGAACCTATTTTCCTTGAATGTCACGTTTATTTTTTCGGTTGGATTAAATTTTCCTTACGGTTAGGAACGTAACATTGGCGGTAAGAACATTTTATCACTCTAGTTAAAGAGCAATGTTGATATAAAAACATTTTATGACAAAACTTTTGTAAAGCTCGTTGTGGGCGGAATAAACAGTTGACAGCGATAATTTAAACTGCTTCAAATAAAAAAATTTACGTAATAAATTTTGTGAAAAAATTTATTACACGCTGAATATCCTCATTTATGCGACGCTATGCACTGCATTATAATGATTGATAAATTCAACTTGCGAGAATCAAGTTTCACTCAGGGTTCACTGAAGCTCATTTATTACCCAATAACTACTTAACTGCGTTTTATTTTGATTTAATCTAATTATACGCGCAAAAAGGTTCCCCCAATCTTGATCTGCATCATTAATCCGGTCGAATTATCTTCATTATCTGCCCTAAATAAATTCTCGTAATGAGTAATATCAATTTACGACTTAGTTTCGAGCAATAAAGTGTACTAATCTCTTCCGTTTCTTTTTCTGTTGCAGACTTAGTTCACTGTACGAATGAGCCAAACGTGTCAATTCCACAGCTTGCAAATCTGCTGATCGAACGGTCGCAGAACACAAACTGGACGGTCGTTTTTAAAGCACTTATCACAGTACATCACATGATGTGTTACGGAAATGAGGTGAGTAATGCAACTGTTTTACCGTTTTTATTCCACTATTATCTCGAGTATTTTAGTTAAACAAACAAACTTATCTCGGCGCTATTGAGTCAGTAATTTTACGCGAAAACAAGTAGTTCTTTCAAAATTGTTGTTTTATTTACCTGCTTATTTTCGGCTGCAAATGTAAAAAAATCCGAAATAATAACGGGGATATTAATTGGCTATCAATTCAAAACGTTGATAAAACTGTTTGAAGAGTATATAGTATAGTACAAAAAAAATACAACATAAAAATTATTGAATTGAATAGAATTTCCCAACGATTTGTAGCTAAAAATATAATTTAAAAAAAACACACTCATCTCAAAATCAACTCCCCAAAACAAACATAAACACCCCACCTCGACGTTATCCCAGCAGCCAACGACCAAATATTTCGAAAGGACAAATCGGCCAACAGCTCTCGGCGCTTTTTACGTCTTGAAGTCGCGATCGGAGAGCCAGTGTCTGTCCGCGCAGCGGCTCAATTATTTTTACGCGCGCCGAGAGTCGAGCGGGCGAGCGAGAAGGAGAGAGAGAGAGAGAGAGAGAGAGAGAGAGACAGACACCTGGGGCGGCGCACTTCAACTTGACATTGGACCAAGACTGGCGCTTTATTTAGCCTTGACTAGATTCTCGAGATGCGCAGGCACACCGCTGCCGATTCGGATCGCGAATTCGGATTTCTCGGTCGATGTTTATTATCGAGTCGCCATATCGAGTGACGCGATAAACAGAGTTCCGGTTTGATTTAACGCGAATTAATGCGGGCAGGATTGCAGCGCTGTTGGATTTCCGGGAGGTTCATTATTTCGGATGTGATTTCGATATCGCGATGGAATTTCTCGAATGGAATTTCGTACTCGATTGTTATTTGCATACGTATTGTTACGATTTTGACGTTTTGTATAATAGTTTCGTGCATATATTTTGTAAATTAAATTATTTCTCATATTTACTCCTTGTAATAAAAGGATGTATCATTTGAAAGAGTGCACAAAAAATAAAATACGAATACAAGCTCGCGCGTATGAACTTCGCATAAATTTCTTACCAAGTATCCTCGTAAAATTGGACTAATGCCTAAAAAAATAAATGAAAGATCGCAAGTATCACTTCTACAACTACCCCGCAACCATAAAAAAAACAACAACTACAAACTACTCGATCGCTATCGAAACTGCGAGCTTGCGGTTAAAATTACTGACTCGAAGCACAGCGCGCCGGTCGTTTCCACCAAAAGAAGCCCGTAAAAAAAAGGGGGGCGGGGGGTGGACAAGCGACCGGCGCGGCGCCCGACGATTTAACCCAATGTCCATATACACACACGCACGTCAAACGCATTTTCCCCGCATATACAATCGTTAACCGATCCGTGTCTGCTTTTCAGAGGTTTACGCAGTATCTCGCCTCCAGCAACAGTACGTTTCAGCTCAATAATTTCCTCGACAAAAGCGGCGTGCAAGGTAACTATGCTGCGAGAGAGAGAAAAAGCCGTCGAGGATGTATATACGTCGGAAAGAAAGGAACGAGGAAAAACCGCTTCCTCGAGAGAGAGAGAGAGAGAGAGAGAGAGCGACCGAATATAATTAATTCCCGAGCGCGCGAAAAAGAGAGCGGCGTATAACGCTTCCGGTCTCGAAAATCTCGCGGATGCATTATATACTAATTTTTTAATTTTTTTATTGCACTTGCCTGCGGATGTATTTACTAACAAGTCTTCGTATTTTTTTGGCTTCTTTTATGCTATCGTATACAAGAATGTAAGAATTTTAATTAATGTACAATAGAAGATATGTAAATCACTGCGAATCTGAAACAAAACTTTTGAGATCAGTAATACCATGTTTATACTCGTAATGATATACTTGTCATTAACAAAAAATTCATTATGCAATTAATTAAGTAATCGCTTAGCATATATTTTCGGAAGTCTAAAAACCGTTGCATCGTAACACTTTAACCGTCGCATTCGACTAACAAAAATCGCTACTTTATAAAACTAACGAAAAAATAAAGTCCTCATCAGCTTAATTCTCATCAAAGAGAATTCCCACCTCTAAAAAACCATTCTTCTTTTTTCTCCCGCTAAATTTATATGCAACGCGAGTAATTAGGATCGGAGCTCGCGGCACTACGGAGTACTTTTACTTTCGCGCGTTGCAGCAGCGTAAACGCGTCGCGAAAACGAGGAGGGAGGGAGGAGGAAAACGAGTTTACGATAATTCACTCTCGCGCATTTAAGACCCCCGACTCTCTCGGGGCCTTTGCGTGTGTTATAAGAGAGCGATGTCATCGTTGGAGACTTTCTTTTAGGAATAAGGACCGACTAACAATGCTTTTCTTTTTTTTCATGAATATACATATCATCGGCTAATGGATAACCTTTCTTCTGCTTACAAAACTCTTTTTATTATCGTCAGTTTTGAGCGGGTATTTTTCGTGTTACGTAAATCGTAATGATTATTCATAATTGCTTATGAATGAAGTAGTTAAAAGAATTGGTTTGAATACGCTGTTAAAAGCTTCATCGAGTCTTTTATAAACAACTAAAAACTAGTTTTTTAAGGATATATTTACCTGAAAATCCGCGAAGCATTATGTAATGGAATTAGCATTCCATTACGCAATAATCCATAAAATTAGCTACTGAAAATTAATGCATTACCTATACAGACTCGTAAATGAACTGGAACAAAATTTTATTCCGAACATCAACTTTTTACTACCCAATGTCGATCTAAAAACGCGAGCTAAAATGCAGCTATTGATTTTAACAAGTATAGACTCGAAACGAAAAGTACCCGGACTCGAATCTGTTCTCTCCGCTCCTCGGCAACTTGATTAACCTGGATTAATTTTCTTTCTGTTCTGCGGGCACAGGAGGCGCACGTATAGGTAAGTTGCCTACATCTCTTTGAAATTCCTCTTGCACGTCCTAACCGCTTCCCGTTAGTAGATTGCTAACCTTTTTTTCGGACCACTTTAATCAGATCTCGACTGATTTCGTAGTTATTTTAAGTGTTGCGCACTAATTGGAGAAGCTCGAGTCCTGTTTGCTTTTTCTTTTACCTCCGAGTCAATTTGTTCGCTGATGGAAATTGTACGAAACGAAAGGCGTCGCTCGAATTCGCGGAAAAGTGTTTTTGTTCTAAAATAAAATTATTTCAAATGCTATTTCTTCTTGTATTATCTGAAGAAATTAAATTACACTTGTAAAACTTTCTTCAAAATTTCTTTATTTCTTTACATTACTGCAAATTGTTTCCAGCATATTTTTCACTAAAGTACCAAATCCAAATCCGACTCGAGCTTCGATAATAACGATAACTTAAGTTTCAGCTGATTGAATCATGCATTTTCAGGGTACGACATGTCGCCGTTCATCAGGAGGTACGCGAAATACTTAAACGAGAAGGCTCTTTCGTACAGGACTGTCGCATTCGACTTCTGCAAAGTCAAAAGGGGGTGAGTTGCATTCCCGAGTTGTATTCTATTTTAAATCCGCATTTCATAAATTGTCGAGCGAAACGTAGTGCGGCGTTATTGCCGACTCGTTCCATTCGTAACTTGGAATGGGCGCACGTAAAATCGTCGCAATATCCTAGGCGCAATTTTATTGACTATTCTACGATTGATTAAAGGCTCGAAGCGCTTGATATATCAACCATTTTCTATTTTATTGGCACTTGGATACTTGTAATTTGCTAATAGGTTGTTGAATAGATTCGATTGAAATTTATCGTACAATTTGTGTGTAACTTATTTCAGTCCACTTTATTAAATAAAAATGATTAAGTTTGTACTCTTTACTAAATTTAGAATTTTTGAATTATATGGAAATATGGAAATTTAAAAAAAAGAACTGTGAATTTTTACTTTTACAAATATTTAGTGTCAGGAAAATTTACATTTTAGAAAAACTTTTTTTATACAGAGCTAGTAAAATTTAGCAGTGTACAATAAATAAGTACTAATAATGTGTATCTTTTTAGAAAATTAATTATTTCTCTCAAACAGAAAACTCAGCGACTTCATCCGCATGCATGTAAGAATTTCACGGTATAACAGACGTCTATTTAAAGGGGATGTCAGAGTTGCATGTTAATTTTGACAATTCAAAATCGATATTAATCGTTAGGCGTAAGACAATTTACTCAAAGTTTCCATTTTTTTTTTTTTTTTTGGAGGGGCGCCCTTCAGCCAGTGTTTCTCTGTGATGACTCACACTTCCCCTATTTTTCTTTTTTCCTATTCCCTAACCTACTCAAAGTTTACATAAATTTTATTTCTTATTTCACATCTATTACGCTAACGAATTACTTGCGATTTCGAATTCTCAAATTAAATGAAAACTAATCGTCAGGACTAACAATTCGACTTCCCCTTTCTCAATTGAACGTCGTCGAAAAAGGAGATATTAGGTCCTCGCAAATCCGCATGCCTCACTAACACCGGACTAACGACCGTCACCGACGCAAAATGTTACTGCAAAAATATTAATCCCCCTTAAAAAATGCAATATTAGAGCGGTTTCAGGTCAAGAGCTGGTGGGAGAGGAGTTTTTCGAACGATTGCGCTCGAGAACTAACCATGTGCCCGATTTTGACCCTTCCAGGAAGGAGGACGGCACGCTGCGCACAATGAACGCGGAGAAGCTGCTGAAGACGCTGCCGGTACTGCAGTCCCAGCTCGACTCGCTCATCGAGTTCGACTGCTCGGCGAACGATCTCACGAACGGAGTCATCAACGTCGCCTTCATGCTCCTCTTCCGAGATCTCATTCGGCTCTTTGCCTGCTACAATGACGGCATCATTAATCTCTTAGGTGAGCTATTACCGGTGTTCTTGAGAATCGTCATGGAGACGTCGGGAGCGGGTCGTCTTTTATTTATTTTATAAAAGGGAGCTAATGGAGTTCGGCAAATTTATTTAAAGTATCGACACTGTCGATAGAATAGAATAGCTGGGAGTTAAAAACGGGTTCTTATATTTTTTAAATCTCAATAAAAAATTACTCTTAAAGTATTTAAGAGTATAACTAATGAATGCATTTATTTTTTCAGAAAAATATTTCGATATGAATAAGAAACAATGCCGAGACGCTTTAGACCTGTATAAAAGATTCCTGATTAGAATGGATAAAGTAGGTGAATTTTTGAAAGTTGCAGAGGTAAGTGTATTGCATGAAAAGATACATTAAATCACTTTAACCGACGTACTAACAATTTTATTTTTTTACTTTACAGCACGTAGGTATAGATAAAGGAGACATTCCAGATCTCACAAAGGTAATGCATACTTTTAAGTAACGAAATAAATTTCAAAGCCACTTCAATATTATTGAAATTTTTTACAACACTGAAAAGTGGTTAACTCTCATCCAATACAAAATTTTAGTTTTCAAATAGATTTTATACAAAGTTTTATCTATATAAAAGTTAAAAAAAAAAATTGAATTGAAAACTTTAAAGTCGGCAACATCGCGCCGTTCTTTTTAACCGAGTTTCTTTCCCACGTCGGCTTTGCTAATTTCATTGACACTTATCTCACTGTGTTTCCAAGCGATCTCATGATCTTTTCCTCTCGCAGGCTCCAAGCAGTTTGCTGGACGCATTAGAGCAACATCTTGCCTCGCTTGAGGGTAGGAAAGGTTCGGCGGCCAATACGCCGACTCAATCGGCCAGGTAAGTTAAAGCCTCGCATTTTTTCACTCTTTGTATTCTAATGTTGCGAAACGGGCACCAGTGGGAAGACGGACGTCTTTTCTTTAACGAGTACTACTAACATCGAAGTTAACCTAAAGCTAATAATTACGTTACTAATCAAGAAGGTTGCTTTCTCTTCCCACTGTATTTTATCTATATAAATGTCGAGCGAATGATTATAAAAGTCTCTGTTGGAAAGATTCAATTTGCCTTTTTTCTAACAATTTTTTTAAGTTTGGGATATAACTGGAATTCTCTCTGTCGGCATGTCCATGAATTTTTATCGTTCAGCCTGAATATATCACGTATCTCGCTGCTCTTTTTTTCGACGATTTGCGCTCGAAAGCTTAATTAACGTCAAACATGGAATCCTGAAAGTTCAAAATTAAAAATTTGGTCGTTCGAGGAAAAAAGGGCAATAATTTTATACACGTGGCAAAGTGGACATGCCTTCAACCCTCTCCTTTGTCACGCCCTCTTCCATCAACCTTGCATCGATCATTTATCACGTGCACCATTATCTTGAATCGTTCATTATGTACACCAAAACAAATTTTGAGTTCTTTATTATTGCACAGAAATACACACAAAATTCAGTACAAATTCTTTTTTTGAGTTAAAACACGAAAATTGGAAAGATTTTTTATTACATTTTTTGAATTGCAAAAATGTTGCCTGATTTTTTTAATGTTTATCGTATATGCATTGACTGTTATATACTATATATATTTATGATCATGACGTAAAATTAGATCATAATCATCGTTTATTATCCGAAATTTATCACTTAAATCATTTTCTTTGTAATAAAGTTTTTACAAATTGTCAAACAAAAGTAGGAAACCTATTTCGAAAGTAAAAAAATAAATACGTAGAAAACAGTAATTTCATCATGAGATAATAAGCAAAACCTTTTTCACGTAGAGAACCGAGTTAAATTCAGTAATAATTCGCTGAAATATTTTAAATACACCTGTACATAAGAGTCCATTGATGAATGCGATGCTTGATACATCATATTCACTATTCAAATATTCACTAATTGATCAACCCATAAGCTTGATGTATATGTGTTTAATTTAATATAGGAACTAATAATAATATTATAATAGTTATAGTAACTTAACATTAACATTAACACAAGTCTATTTAAGCATGAGAAACTTCATTGATGTATCGCAATCACGCGTTATATCATTTATCCTTGTAATGTAAAATCTATGTAAAAACTCATACATTGTAATATTTTAAGGTATATATTATTGCCTGGGTAAAAAAGTGATGTATACTTATTCATCCGCAAAATTAGACCAGTCAAAATTCTACGCATTAAATAAATGACTATTGGCAACAAATTCGGACAAATTTGGCACAAAATCCTTCTCTCTAGTAAAAGATAGCATGCACGATTTTTTTGCCCAGTTTTAGTTGTTAGGCATGTTATAATTTGTTGATAAAGAGCACACTATTAACACACAGAGAAACAATCTTTCTTATATACAACACTTTATTAACACTTATACTTATATTTTTACGTAAATCTGCATTTATATGTACTACACGGTTTTTTTCTTTTTGTCTTCTCCTCTTTTTTTTGAACTCTCTCTCTCTCAATTATCAACTCCCGCCATCACACTTCTTCTTCTTCTTCTTCTTCAACACTCTATTTCTAAAATCTACTACTCTCTCCATCGCTGATCCCGCTGACATTCCCGTTCCCTTCGACGCCATTATCTCTGTCATATCCCTCGAAACGACCCAAAAAGCAGCAATCGAACGAATGTAAAGTCGGGAGTGTCCGCCCTATCTTCCACCAGCACTGCCTTCGGGACCGCGGCGAGCAATCAGAGACTCGAGAGCACCGGCAATGGCCACATAGACGAGGCGCTCAGGCAGCAGGCCGTCGCCGAGGAGGAGGCCGTTATGAATCAATACAAGGTTAGAATACTTTTTTTACAGACCTTTCTCAACGTTTCCCTAAAGGAAATTGTAAAATCAAACGTTACGGGGAGCTTTTGAAATCGTGTAACTTTTTTACGACTCTTGGAAGTTCAATTGAATTTATTTTTTGTCCAAGAAGGGTCGTATGTACAATTAATTTATTTATTTTTTTTTTTTTTTGCGAAACGGTGAAAAACTATCTCAACGTTTAACGTATTTCAGAATATAATTTTAAGAAACATTAACTTGTATATTCCAGCAAGCTAAGGTGCAATCTCCAACTGGTGGAGCCAGTACGAATCCATTCCTCAGCTCACCAACCAATGCCAGTCAGCCGATTGTTGATTTGTTTGGAGGAGGAGCTCCAGCTGACGGTCAGGTGTGTATTAAAAATCATCTGCGCGATAATCAAGTGAATTAATCACTATTTACAAAGGTGCATAAGTATCAATATTTGATTACATTGCAATTGTATTGATTAATTTTTCTCCTACGTGGCAAACAAAATATTAATGTTTGTGTTCGTATAACAGAAAGCATCGGACGATCTTCTACAGTTGGCAGGAGGAAATCCATTCGCAGATATGTTCGGAGCACCGCAACCAGCTGCAGTACAACAACCGGCTCCGGTACAAAATAACATGTGGATGACTAATGGTAATGGTAAATATGAGAGCTTGTAGAGCATTTTATATTCTTTTACTCGCCAACCATCGTATTTTAATTTAAGTAATGTAAACAGCAATATCGGTATTTAAATCAGTAACCAAACGTTTGTTTAAGAGGCGTTTGACTTTTCTTTTTTGTACTTTTAAATATCGATACAGCTTATATGATTTGTAGCACATGATTTATGTACTTTGGTTGTCCCATTTTTTTTTCAGTTTTGTCATGCACACGTTATCTTTTGGTTTTGTAGGTTTCGTCGCGGCACCACCAGCAACTAATAACTTTGTTACAGATAATAATTTCTCGTCCGTCTTCGGGAACCAAGAGCAGCAAGCCGGTAAGTACACTGGAGGATCCGCAGTGGCATTTTGCGGTGTATTTGGTCCTTTTATTCTATCTTTTTTGACTATTAATATGAGTCATAGCATCGATTTAGTTGTGTCGGTCTATCGCTGAGCCTGTATAAATATATTTTAGCAATCGTGGATTATTAACACAAGGGAAATTATTGCGGACTTGCAATTAATAATGAATTTCTCTTATTTCGTATATATACTTACATTTGTCTCGTTACTTATTTTCATTTCTCACTGCATTAACATACACATTGTCAGGTACATGCAAACATGGATGACACAATATTTTCAGTTCTTTTTTGAATTAGAAGTTACATTTCTTTAGCAACGGTGTTACGTATTAGTAGCGCGTTAGATTAGTCCATAGTTTGCCCGTATCTGTCACCCCACATACATTATCCGAATGCACATTTCTTATTTACTTTCACTGATGAGAAATCTTTTACTTCAAGCTTATCTCAATCTTGTAGTTTTATCTTTTTATAAAGACATCTCCTTAAACAACCCGCAAAATACTAATAGATAGAAATATATCCTACAACTGGTAAATAGGATTGAAAATCTACGTGCCACAAATTTCGTTGAAGAAGTGAAAGATTTTTCAGAATCGCGTTACATTTCGACATGTGGCATCGTGCGAACACTGCCTTGATATTACAGAAAATCGCAATAATAACCAAAGTATCAACAACTAATTTGTTTGTCTCTCTCTCTTTCTTTCTCTCTTCGCCATCCTCTAAATTCATAAACTGCCTTGAACGGGTGCATCCGCTCTTTCATCCCACCCTCAATGAGCCACCGCAAAAACGTGATCTGAAAACCCGATCTCGCCGCCTCTCTAAACCTACTAACTACACGTGCACCTTGGTCACTTTCTGCGCAAGCTGCTGTCCCAGGAGCCGCCGGCATACCGAATCCCTTTGCCTCCGATTTCCCTTCCTCGGGTCCTCAAGCCGCAGCCGTCTTCGACCAGCAGCAGCAAGGACTGCAACCACAGCCGGGAGCGGAGAGCCAATCGCAGCCTGGCGGCCCAGGAGACCTGTTCAGTGCCGGAACGGGTCAAACGGCAGACTTATTTGGGGCCGACGCGGCAGTGGTATTTGCCTCTGGCGAGGCTGGCGCCGGTGACGGGGCAGGCGCCGGTGATCAGCAGCAAGCAGCAGCTGGCAAGTCCACTGCCACGCCGCCGCCCAGACCGCCGCCACCCGCTGGCGGTACGCCAAGATCGGCCTCGCCCGCCCAGCCTAGCAAGAGTGCTTTCGACGACCTCAACGACAGCATTAGAATGGCACTGGGCGGGTCTCCCTCGCGTCCGGCTCCTTTGGCTCAGCAGCAGCAGCAAGCTCAGCAGCAGCAACAGCAGCAGCAGATGCCACCACAGCAGCAGCAGCAGCAGCAGGGTTTCGCGGTATTTGATATGGGGCAGCAACCAATGATGCCCCAGGGTGGACCGATTCTTGGCTACGGTGTTGCTCCCTCCCAAGCCCAACTTCCCATGGGATACGGATCCCCGGCTAAACAGCCGATGGCAGGTGATGGGACTTTCCGACAAAGAGAACAGAGTCACGCTTATTTATTATTTATCAGAAATATTCTGTTCTTTTGAACGTTCGTTTCGTTTATTGACTCGTCGTTCGTTATTTATTTATTTATTTTTATTTTTCCGTTTAATGGTGTGTCACTGTCGAATCCTTTAAAAAAAATTTAACTTTGTTTCGAGACTTTTTTTTATATAAATTCTTAGGCTTTTTTATTATAATATAATGACAAATCGTTGATTTTTTATTTCTACATATTACTAAGCGTAGTGTATGATGCGACGGAACTACATGATTTGCAGTGTTTAAAATACCTTTGATAATTGATTATTGAGCTATGTAATGCATTTTTACACATTGTAGAATCGATTATTATACTTTTATTTACTAACATAAATATAAGTAGAGGGCAGTGACACACTTTTAATGTCGTCGCATGCGTCGTTACAATCAGATATTACAATTGATATCGTGTATGATTTTATTTAATTCTTATCATCGGCTATTATCGTTAGTTTCTTTTTCAGTCGAATAGTGCTTTACATTTGAATGATTCGATGTTATAAACCGCATTTTTTGCTATTTCTAAATATTGACTGTAAGTTATTTTAATGGCATACACGGTTTTGAAAGACTATTTAAGAAAATCACTATAAATTTCTTCGTGAATGTTTGTTTTATCTGGTTGTGAATTATAAACTCTTGTTCACGAATATTTAAAGTCCAAACCGAGAATTTTCGTTATGATAGAATTACATTACTTTCAGTTTTTTTATTTATCATTATTATTACTTTACTTTTGTTTATCAGTTCTATTTTATGAGCCAGACAAAAAAGATTAGGTAATTCTAAACGTGCGCCTATAAGTATCTCGTTTCGTTGGTAAAATAAAAGCGAGCGAGCAGCCTTGCACTAGCGGTGACTATTCCAAAAAATGAAAAAAAATATCACTATCCTTCCATAAGCACACTGATTACTTTTAGGGAAAAAGATTTTTTATTTTATGTTAATTGTTTGCAATTTCCAATGCCTTACCAATAATAAGGTACACAAATCGTCTTCGTGATGCTCAATAAAATACTGCTGTTGGCAAATGATTGTAAATTATTAATTAGAAAGTCGTTTAGTGCTTTCTTAGAAATCAATATTATTATGCTTCAGATTTTAACTCATTTGCTTATGGAATACAACTTAAATTAGTTTTAGGTCTACAGCTAGAATGTGAATGATACTTTGATAGTCCAAAAGTTACATCAGAATAGAGCTTAACATCATATCATATTTAAATAAAATATTCAAATTCAAACAAAACATAAATAAAAAATTTACTTTCTATAAGTAATTACACTTTAAATTGAAAAACAGACATTTCACGTTCAGTGAAAGCAACCCGATGAAAAAAAACAAAGGCAATAGTTTTTAAATAACATTCATGAAAAAATCAGATTATATAAATTTTCAAATCATTGCTTAATTACGAATAAGTGCACGAAAATGTCCATTACATAGAAACACAGAGAGGTCAATATCAATATTTGCTCCTTGTTGAGTGTGAAATTTCTCAGAAAAATTTAAAGTGTGACGTGTGCTTACAATCCTAGCTTCCTTATCGATGAATTAAATTGACATCCTACATAAGTTAGTCTCAATACAGATTAGCCTCAATCCAAGCCAAAGCACTTGAGTAGCGTGTAAAAAGGAATGCTTCCTCACACGCATTAGAACATTAAATAATGCATGATCCGTACGCCTGGTTCATTTGAATATTCAACCTAGAGTCAGCTTTACATCGCTGCTTACTTCATCAGGTTTGATTTTGGTTTTTCTACACTCCTAAAAAAGACTCTGCTCTGTTTTACCGACCAAGTAAAAACGAGGTACATCGAAACCAAATTTGATTGGTAAAACAGTGATTTGATCACTAAACAATGGCTGCTGGCGCTGATAAAATAATATAACGCTTATTGCATGGCTTTATTCTTTTTGCTTTGCTTTATACATCTTATGTTTCACGGCACTCTTTGGTTCTTTTGCTTTGGTTCTTGCACCACCGCTTAGGTTTTGATGGTTTGGACGGTCTCCTTGTACCCGTTAGAGTAGGATCTCCAGCTGCTTACGTTTCAGCAGCCGGTCAGCCGGTTAATGCAGCAGCGGCCAACACCGGCAAGGTGCTCACTGGCGATCTCGATAGCAGTCTTGCCAGCTTAGCCCAGAATCTCAGTATCAACAAGAGCGCTCAACCACAAAAGTTAGTATCAACGTTTCGTTTACCGGGCATTTGTTCGAAAACATTTAAACAAAAATTATTGTTCTTTTTTTTGGGCTTTTTTTTCCTATTATGATAAAAAAGGTATTTTTTAATCGGGGAGGAGGGAGGCTTCGTCCTCTGTTTCATCATTAGAGGCTCCTACTCTGAACCCCAACTGCCCCCTTTACTGTTCCCATTTACCTCAACATGGTTTTAGTACCAAGTTTGAACTTTTCATTTACTTTCTTAATTTTTTTTCGAACAAATACGTTTTTCTAAAAATTTTATTCGAAGAAATGCTTACGAATAAATCCATTCGAGAAAAACGACACTCAACTAAATGTTTTTCGATCAAGTGTCCACAGTCACAATTTCTTAAGTTTTAATTTTTTAAATAACATTTGAATCTTAAGCTGTACACAAACAAAATTATGAGAAGTTTATCTTTGTGGCCACTCCTTTTTACCGACAAAGCACAAATCAACTATATGCGATTAAAAACACTTCGATTTACACTACAAACATTAATTAACACTTACACCTAAGTTAATAAAATTTGATTCAAAATAGGTTTATTCTAAAAAAAAAGAATAATAATTTTAATATCGGTATGGTAGGTTATATAAAGTATTTTGTTAATAAAATGAATTTATATAATTGCTAGTAGGTAAAAAGTGATGCTATCAAATTAGTAAAAAGTTGTATTAATTTAATTTCCTTAGTCTTTCACTTAATCGCCCTAACAAGCAAACTAAACCAATTATCATTACAGGGGTATGCAATGGAATTCTCCTAAGAATACTGCTAAGGCTGGTGGAACCGCCGGCTGGACGCCTCAGCCTATGGCAGCAACAACTGGTGCTGGTTATCGCCCAATGGTGAGTCCTCGTCAAATTTCAGTTTGTACAGAAGCTTTTCAAGTCAAGTCCAAGTTTTTTATCTTATTAAGCACGTTTCGTCGTTGTAAATATTTATATATTTAACAATATAATAGCACCTTACTGATAAAAGTTGTCGGTAAAAATTAAGTCACACAGTCTGCAGCAAAATATTACCCCATAATGTTTTAGCTAGTATTTTACTATCTTTTAATATTTTTACATTTGTCTTTATAATTATCATAAAATATTTACCTATAGATTTTAGCTAACTAGTTATTAAAACAGTCGCTCCCCGCAAGCTTCTTAGCATTTTATTTATATAATTTATTGAATAAAATATTTTGTTTATAACGTGGCTGGAGAGAAACTGTTATTAGTTATTGTAACGATTCAAAAATCTACAAAGAAGTTTAAAAAAAAAAACTTTCAAGCTCAATTTACATATTACGGTATTATTCATTCTAAAAAATTTTGTAAAAATAATGCTCTTACAAACACAGTTGAATAAAAAATACCTTACAAAAGTTACAAACGAAGCGAAGCATAAAATTTCGCTCAAGAAAATATTCGCAATCCCTTGATTAGCATTCTACGCGAAGTCGATAAAACAGCTGACTGCGGGAATGAACGAGACTTGCCGAAAGGATAAAATCGATGCGCGTCACGCGATCGCGAGAAGCGAGCGAACGAACTCTCTCCAGCCGCGCGCGAAATTAGCATAAATAGCAAAGTGATGCATGCACAGCATACGGCATGTTACCGGCTGTTACAGGGCCAAGGAATGGCGCAACTTCCTTCGACCACCACTATGGGCTTCCCTCCCCAGCCTGCGCCGCTGGTGAGTTTTCATCGAACGAGGCACACCGACTGCTCTTTCTCGACTTTTTCTTTTTCTTTTTTTTTTCTCATTTTCTCCCGTCTTATTTTCATTCCGAAACTATCCAATTTTACATTGTAATACATTGTCATTATGGTAAAACTGCTTGGTCTCTGTGCGCTAGCAAAAACACGTTCCTTTATAACTTCACTGGAACCTGTCACTAACCACAGTAACCACAAGCAACGATGCACCTATATTTAGTAATACCTTCAGTGTTGTGTTTATAGCAATATGAATAAGTAAGATTTTTTCAATTATTCAGTGCAATATGCCTTGAAAAGGCGAACACGTTTCGTTAATGTAAATGAGGCGTTGGCTAATTTTAAAGATCTTATTTATCAGACTAGTAGCAAGCTAATTAATTATCCAATACATTGATTACTGCACCAAAAAGGCTTATGCAGTATTGTTGCATTTTTTAGTATATGACAGATATAGGTAGTACACAAGTTATTTTAGAACTAGTTCCGCTTCTTTTTTTATTCAGCACTTTTTTATACGTATTGTCAGAATCAAACGTAAGATGTTTGCCAGTGATGGGACTGGACAAACTATCGCGAATCACTTTGCATAGGGCTGGAAAAATAAAACTTTCAAATCATTTAAATGCAATGTGGAGTAAATACTTGTATATAAAATGTACATTCAAAATACATCAGTAATTTTTATTTGATGACTAAAAAATTTACAATACTTTTAAAGAGAAAAATAAGACTTGTTCAAAAAGTAACTTGCCGTTTTATTTCGTTCTAAAGTAAAATCTGCAAAGAGCTATAATACAACAAAATAAGTATTTATACTCAACTTTATTGACTCAATATTGAATCATAAAAGATTTTTAGCATGGTACTTCACATCGCATAAAGGCAACTTATTTCATTGAAAAAAGCCTTCCTATATAATTCACACGGTCAATAAGGTAGAGAGCAGGTCAGTCCGTAAAGGCATACCGCGATCTTCTCTTTGAAGTAAAAATATCTGCAAATGAAAAAGAAACAGCTGGAAAAAAAAGAAACGAAAGAAGGCTCAACTGGAATCGTTTGGTGGTGTGTCTGTACATAGGGTATGCAAGGTATGCCGATGGGCATGCAAGGCATGCAGGGTATGCAGGGTATGCAGGGCGTGCAGGGCATGCAGGGCATGCAGGGCGTTAGACCGATGATGGCCGCGCCCGGGGTGATAATGCCCCAGGCTGCACCGGGCGCGCAGCCGGCTGGAGCCATGATGCCCGGGGCGCCGATTCAGCAGCAGCCGCAACCCCAGCAACCGCCTCAACCCCAGGCCAACCAGGTGCAGCTCGACCCCTTCGGTGCACTCTGAGCTACCTAGGTATACTACAATCATCTGCGCGCGCGCGCCTACTTTACCGACTGAGCAACGAATCGTTACTTTTGAGCTTTTTAAAGGAGGATCGGAAGATTTGAGGATCGATTTGCTAATCTGAATTGATCAGTTCTGATTGCTCCGTCGATAAATGAAGTTTCTTTTTTTTTTATTTTTAAAATCGAAAAGTTGTAGTAATTGTGAGCGTAAATCGAACAGTCGGAAGAGTCAAATGCAAAATATAGTTTAGTCATTTTTGTAGCAGTTATGCAGGGAATTTGGAATATTTTAGAATATATTTATACTTTCCACAAAAGTGCACTGTATTGTGAGAAAGTTTAAGGTAGGTATTGAAAAAAAGAGAGCGATATTGTAAGGTTTTCTTTGGAAAAATTATTTTGTACCTTTACCTGCAACTTTCTCACAATCCAAATAAACACATACTAACATTGATTCTTATAACGCACGTATTCATTGAAAATAAGTATATATAAAGTCGTCTTTAACATGTAATAAACCTTGTGAATAACGCGCTAAGCAAATAATACTGTAAATTAAAAAAGCACACGCTGTACAAACTAATCTTTAAAATTATTCGTAAATCTATTGAATATTATGATCGTAACCTGTTTTACCGACAAACTTTTTCTTTTTATTTACGTTAATAAAGAAATTTAAAAATAATTAATACAATCGAACATAAAATATAAAAAATTATTTTGTGTCAGTTATCTGCTTTATTGTCGGTAAAACAAACTAAAATATTTAAGTAAATTTAAATCTCAGAGAACAGGTATAAAGCATATTTTATTTTTCAGGAATTCAATTGGAATTAAGGACGGGACGAAGCACCAATTTTTGTAAATACTGTGTAATAATGCCTACATTACCGAGATGTGTAACGCCCTGGCTTCTTTTACTTTTCTCCATCTATCTTTCCTTGTCGGAGTTTGGCTGATTCGGAGCACGATGAAAGAACAACGCCCACACTCACGTTTCTCCTTCGTTACGTCGTTCTCTAAAGAGTAGGAGAAGACACGCATCTACATTTGCCAATTCTCCAGGGAGCAAGAGGCGGAGCAAAACAAGAATTGAAGAAAAAAATCATGAAGAGTCCTTAGAGAGCGACATCAGTAGTAATAGTAAACATCGGGCATCGTATTAAGAGGAAAGAAAATGGGTTAAAGGATATCGAGATATCGAAAAACATTATACACACATTGCATGGTTCTATTTTTATTAATGTTATTGTAATAGACAACGGTTGGATGATTATTTTTTCTTGCGAGGAAAACAAAGCAATTGTACATTTGATTAATTTTTCTTTTATTATTATAAACATTAATAATATTGTCGTTATTTTAAGATTATTATTATTACTACAATTATTGTCTTATGATTATTATGATCAATTGTGCGATGTAAGGGTGAGAGACGCGTTAACCGAGATATTCTTTGTTAAAGTATTAAACATAACCGTTTAAAATGTTAGCATATAATTCCGAATGCATCTGAGTAAAGAGTTTTAGTGTCAATGAAGACAGACGACACTGATGATGACGATGAAGGAAAAAACAATTAGTTAGTGTGGTTTCCCTCTCTTCGTTAAATGTTCTTTCATTGTACTGTTTCAATATATCTTAATTAGGTAGTTAATTACATCACTTTTTAAGCGAGAAAAAGGGAGCTGCAGATACTCATGTGTATGTGTATAAAAATGATAAATTTTACAGATTCCGTAATGTTTGAAAAACACATTGTATTGCTTTGATATCATAGTTAGTTCTGATGTAAGATTATGCGAGTTGATTTATTTTACTCGGTTCTATAAGTTTTTATACTTTCATTTTTTTGTGTCGTAATCTATTGTAAATATTTTGGATGTGCTTCTTATTCAACTACGTCATGATGTAATTTTTTTGTTTATTTAATTATTTTTCAATCATGTTAAATATATAATGTAATATGTTAAATCTGCACAGTATTTTTTACAAAATTACAAAATTTTAATACTTTCCACTTCCTTAAAATATAGCATTGAAAAATATCAGTAGCTTCTATGGTGCTGTCACATTTTATTTTCTGAGTATTTTATAATCTAAAATATTTAATTATATTTGGGGCATCGTAAAAATTCTATTTTGTGAAGTAAAAAAATAATTATTTTTATGGCTTGACTGAAGCGTTGTAATAGTATGAAAGAAAATGTTATAACTTTGTGCAAAATAAAAGCTTTTTGTAAATATTTGTTTGCAATATAAGTTTCAACTTAAAAGTAACTGCATATTACAGAAATTTATATTAATTTGAGAATATTAATATTATTAAATGTTGCAATATGAAAAAATATAAAATATTATTATTTCAATGGATATAGCCTACTTTTAAAAATGTTTTATTATAAAGATAATTGATAAGTTACATCGCTAAGGTCTATGCCTAAATAGTAAAAAATTATCATGATATCTTCTTTAAAGGGAAAGCTTCTTATTAAAGTAGAACTTGGGTACAGAATGTATATGTATACAAGAGTTCAACTTATGAGCATTTAAAATATACTTCAGAAGTCTTGAAGTATTATAATTGCTCTATGTAATATGGGAGAAAATGAAAGAACGCGAACGTAAGAATGAGACATGCAAAAGAAATAAAATAGAAACATTTTACTTTTAGGAAATATATATTTATTAAAATATTATTTGTGCATCGCTCATGTATAGTATCTTTTTTCTTTTTTATTAATGTTATTATTTACTCTGCGCGCAAAAATATGCTTATCAAAATCCTTGCAACAAAGGGAAAGTTATGCACGTGCACAGAGTTACTGTAATAAACAAATATGGGTCGAAAAAAGTATATATTATGCGAGAGAGAGAGAGAGAGAGAGAGAGAGAGAGAGAGAATTGTAGGAAAGTGTGTGTTGCGATTTAAAAGTTACGTAGTGTCGTTATAGAAGTGTAGAGTTCCTGAGAAAATATAGTACGTTGCTGTACGTGGGACTGTACTGTAAATTTTAAATATATGAAAAAATATATATTATTGCTTGAAATGAGAAGATAAATCAGTTAAGTACAGCATGGAATCATCATCATGTACCTAAAAAATACAGACAGGCATATACATTTCAATGAGATGGTATATAGATATATCAACTCTGTTGCGTTTCCTTGATGGAAACGATGAGTATTCGCGTATTCAGGGGTGGTAATTGATAAATATTTTGAAACGAACATTAAACAATTATTGATTTTTGTTTTGTTGAGAGTTTATATACAGTCCGCGTAGACGAAATTATGTGAACGGAATCCTGGCCTGATATAATTTTGCGAAATAAATTTGTGTATCGATTATATTTTGTATACAATTATGTTTATTTGTACAAATATTTCTTTTTTACTATAGTTTCTTTGTAGCTACGACTTTGTTGTATACTCAATTAATTAATCAATTAGAATGAATAAATTGCGACTTGAAGCATGTACAGTTGAAGAATTAAAATATATTTTGTAACACTGAGAAAACATTTTTAAATTTAATTAATTGCATTGTGTTGGAAAATTTTTTGGCTTGAGTTTAATGAATCAAAAACAACTTTTTTCTGTGGATAGTTTAATCATGTAGAATAATTAACACCTAACACCGAATATATAATTATGTAAATAAATAAAAAAGTAAAAAAAAAATCGCTTTCAAAGTATTTAGAATTATTCGTTCCTGTCGTGGAAGAGACAGTTTGTCTCTGATGACGCGATCAAACCCCCAAATGTAAAATGATATTATGCAGAAGTTGTATAAAGACGTGTGTGTATTCCTGAAACTCGAAAACCATATAATTAATAAAGATATCTTATTTACATTGTGGCATATCTGAAAATATCACACACGACGTTATAAATAGGTGATTATTTTATTTCAATAAAAGTTTATCTTGGATCCGAGTGAATTCTTTATTGAGTTTCAAAATACTAAACTAAATAAGAAGTGAAGCGCGTGCACTACAAATTATCATATATTAAGGTAGCTGTGCGCCACATGAGCATTTTGAAAAGCTCGCATATGAAATGAAATACACATCTACACATAAAATATCTATTATAAATGCTAAATCTTAAAGACATGACTCGATCCAATTTGAGTATTTTCACAGCGGTTTTTAATTTGTGTAAGCTAATAAACTAAACTACATGAACAAATGTTGTGAAATAATACAATTTAAATAAAGTTCTATTAGGAAAGAATGAAACTTAATTTCGTTACGAATTTTGAATCATGCATATTTACATAATGCATATTTGTTAAAGTGCGGTTTTTTATTACATTGTTTGGCACAAATTTGAAATGTTTTAAAACAATCAGAACTAATATACACTATAATTGAAAGTATACAAATATTAAAGAAGAACTTTTTCTACTATTATCTTACAAAAAATAATTAAATTTGCTGTAAAATACTCGATATAGGTCATTTCAAGTCAATAAAAAGAGAATAATAACAAATAATACAATGATTTATTAAGCGCATTGGGGACAATACTATACTGTACTATCACACATCAGCGTTAAGATATAAGAAAAAACTGTAATAAACTATATATATATATATTTCTCTGTGTATATTACAATTAATGCGAGATAGCTTATAACTTGACAGATCTAGTAAAAAAGTTTTGAGGGAAAGATTCAATCTAATGAAAAAGTGATTGAGTCGAGCAATCGCACGTAAATTAAATAATACGTAGCCTTTAAATCTCTCGATTACATTGTCAATTGTATTTTAGGCTTAAAGAGTGCTTTGATACTACTTTAGAGTCCATATATTTTTCATCGAGAAAAAGGGTTGTTTTTAATAAAAGAAAAATCAAATATTTTTTTAATCATCTAAGTGCATTCATATCAGGAATATACAAATCGGAAAAATTTAATTTTGAAACATGCAGTAAAATTTTCATCAATTAACCTTTTTTGTTATTTATCACTTTAATGGTTAAATTTTACAAAGGAGAAATGTATTGAAAACCTTTAGATCATACATAAAATTGGACAGTAGAAAAACGTATATTATCATTTTTTTATGCCAAATAAACATGTTACTAATATTTTTTACACTTAAATACTAATAGTGCATTGATGCGATTGTTCGACTCTTTAGTGATGTGAATATACACCTATAGGGAAGCTTATTGTTATTTAGTTCTTAAAAAAAAGGAATATCATACACACCGTCTATGCTTGTACATGTACAATACAATTATATATAAACATAAACACAAAAATTCAGAAAAAAAATCTATGACTATATGAATGAAGGAAAGATTGAAAAGTATGAAGTATATATTATATATACATAAATAAAAAAAATATATTAATTAATGAAAAGGAAGAAATACATATATTTATGCGCTTTGCGTATATGTTTGTGTGTACGCAACGTGATAATAAAAGAATATTATTATGAGGAATGAGAAGATATTATTAGTGCGCAGGATGTGGAAGAACGATTACAATAATATTCAATAAACATTTTTTTGCCCAAGCGATCGGCTTCATCACTGTAATACCCATTTACCGCGAAGAGATTATCAATTAATAAAAATATGGAGAGTCGAGTAAGAATTAAAAAATGACAAAATTTGTTTATTATTTACCTTCAATTCTAAAATTTATTTTAACTATTCTTTTTACTTAACCATCTAAAATTTGTAAAAATGTTATGTACAATAATATTTTGCGAAATTATGGTCTTCTATTTATGAAATATATGTATGAAGTTTCTTTTAAACTATTTGTTGCAAAATTAATGTACTAGACCGTGCGTCGACCAAGTACAGCTGGGTCTGACAGTACCCGGCTTGCATCTATTATTGGTTGCCGAAAATTCAATTCTCCAAAAACTCAATTTTTCTACTTTGCTCGTATGCTTTAATTCAATAGAATTAACTTGATTGCGTCGCATTTTGCAAAATTTCAATTAATCTGCTTTCGTCGAATATTAATTTGCCGCCTATATTAAATGAAAATCCTACAACAAAGTCCCATAAAATTAGCGTATCTCGATGTAAATTCGAAAGCTCTTCTCCGCTCCGATCGAATCAGCTCCGTTCTTGCATAATTTATCAAAGAGGAATAACGCACAAATTACTTCCCCCCGTCGAGTCCTTAATTCGCGTACCGAAAGCCGGTCGACTGCGAGACAGGTGCGCAATAGCAGAAAAGATTCGAGGCGCGCATAATGCTCCTCTCTTAATTACGTCTTAATTATTCCGTGTGCTCCCGGAGCTCCTCCGAACGATAGAGGAGTGCGCGCGCGCGAGAAAATCGCCGAGCGATTATGCAGCGGGCCGGCGTTTCTAATTGCATATCGATTGAGGAGGCGGGCTATAGTTGCGGAGTCGCCGCGCGCTCGCTCGCTCTCGGAGTCAGGAAAAACAAATATGCAATTATGCTGCCGCCGAGCGCCGCGCGCACGCGAAACGGGAAAAACAAAGGAATTGGGAGAAGAATTCTTGAGCGGCGATCTCCGCGAGCGAGTAATTGGGACGGCGAGGATGACCGCCTCTGCGAATTCTCGTCTCCTCTCCGATTGCTTGAGGAGGAAGTCGGTGGAGGATGCACCGACTGCGATTGGAAAACTCGAGAGCGCCGCCGATTTAAGATGCTTTTACTGCGGGGATCTTCGTTTTATTGTGCAGGAGTTTTTGTCGGAAATTGAACGATGCAAAGATATTTTACCACTTGTTTATATTTGTTATTATGAAATTATAAGTTATTTCAATCTGAAGGTAATTCTCTGGTAGAAATTTGTCGATTAATAATACTAGTAAATTGACTTTAACATTATAAATTTCAATACTCTTCAATTCAATTGAACAATTCAAAGACGATACATATATATTGGCTAAAAAATTATAAATTCTTCAAACAGAATATAGGAATCGCTAGTTATATATTTCTTCATAATTACTAAATTTAAAATAACTCCTCTTATGTATAACTTTAATTTTTTAAATCTGCTGCATCTATTTTCTAATTGTTATTTTTCGTATTTATAATATTGAACAATGGGCACTTCACAGTAGGAATTTTACAACCTAGATAATTATAACGATTCGTGTTTCAAGAAATGAGTTGTGTCGAGCAAATTGGTTTGAATTATAACGTTAAATGACAAGGCTGTAAAAGTACATGCAGATATCAAAGAAAAAAAAAGACAATAATTCGAAAAAATTTAGTATTAAACAAATTCATCATGAAAAACTTCAAATTTACATTACTTGTTGATTACTCCAAATATAGATAATATTTGCATTTAATTGCAAACGTCTGTATTTACCTTCTTTAATTAGTACTATTGACAAATGTAATGAGAACGTATTCTTGATGTAATTACGGGTCGTTCGTATTTTACTGAAGAGTACAAAACTTGTAATTCAAAACGCGAGTCGAAATGTTTAGTACGGGAATGCGAATAAAAGTGAACCACCAAAGAATAAAGCGCGAAGACGCGAAAGGACATTTTATTGTAAAAATTGCGACGCTTATCAGTTAACTGTGTCACGGACTATCAAAAGTTAAAAATTAATACATTAATCCCAATTCTTAAGCTTGGCTTTGATAGTTTGTTTCACGATTAATCAAAGCGATTGCAATGTTTATAACAAAAGGACTCTCCTTGGAGAATTACTCTTATTTGCAGAACGAATTGGGCATCATTCACTGGGGCATGAAAGTAACCGGCATTTGGCCGATGAAAAATCGTTTCAAAAACGTAAAATTTTCTTTTTGTACCCTGTCGATGTGCGTGGCGACTACAAATTGCGTTTACGGCACTTATCGGGCGAAAAATATTGAAACCTTTATCGAATGTTTGCTGTATGCAATTGTGATGTCCTTTACGCTGATAAAACTACTGATCGCCAAGGCAATACAGAAAAATTTGAGAGTTCTCCTTCAGATAATGGCGAACGATGCAGCCCAGTATGATTCTTTGCCTGATTCATGTAAAAAAAGTATTACAAGCAATATCAGAAGAAGGAAAATCATTTCTAAACTCCTCATTATACTTCTTTGCTCATCGGCAATAGGTAAGATTTTTTTATGTTTAATATGAACTATGAAAGTTATAGAAATTTAAAAAAATTTTGAATTAAATAAATAGTTTAAACAAAGAATAAGATATAAATGTTTCTAGCTTACTCAATTCAAACGTACGACATGGAAACAAAAAGTTGGGAAGCTTTTCGAAAGGTCCCTTTCTTCTCAACGGTACCGTCGAAGATTTTGTACTCGACTCTTTTTTACCTAATAATTGTAGCCGTCGCGTGCGGCTGTCTTGTATGGATAACCGTAATTGTAACGATAGATTCGATATTCGCAATTGTCATGGTTCATGCTACTAATCAATTTATGATTCTTTCTGATAAACTAAGAAGATACAATGACGTTCGACCGTATAGTTGCAGTAATGATGAAAATCTCTTACAAAATTGTGACTGCCTCCGTTGCATAATCGGCGGACATATTCATACTTTGAGGTATAAATTTGTAAGATCGTAATTTTTTGTTCAAGTAATGCATTTTAGTATTTATTTATTTTAGTTCAATTTATCAAATTGGAATGTTGTTGATGTTCAATTAATACTAATTATAATCCTATTTTATAGATTAACTACTATTTTAATGAATTTTTACATACTTCATAGATTTTTAAGAGAAGCAGAAAGAGCATTTTATATTTTACTACTTGTTGAAATGTCAAGGAACGTATTACACTTTGGGATTCAGATTCACAATCTTATCTGGGTAAATTGTCTTTAAATTAAACCTAGACGGCTAATAATAGTTTCAAATTCCCGTATACTTTTATATTTTCAAGCTCTATAAAATCAACAATTTTTTAAAACTGATGCACGTCGGGATAATTTTGTTCTCCATGAATTTGCATTTGTTCTTGTATTGTGTAAGCGCAAAGAATATGACTGAAGCTGTAGGTATATACGTCAAAATCGACGTGGCACTTTTACATCTTTTTACATAAGGCACGATTTTCAGGGCGAACAAATGTCCGTTCAGACTTTCATGACAAATTGGTACGACTTTCATCCTGAAGTGATAAAGAGCATAATGTTGATAATACTGAAATGTCAGCAACCCTGTTATGTTACAGTTGCCAAATTTGTAAATTTATCATTAGAAACATACGCAAGGGTAATTTGATTTATAAGCTTTATCTATAAACTAATGTTTATATTTATATAAAAATGTAATATTTGCAGGTTCTTGCAACATCTTTTTCATACGCATCTGTAATCTTAGCCACAAGAAGCTCTTAAAGAAAACTTTTAAATTCAAATTTGAGTTACGCCAAGAGTAAACTCGTCAAACTGTTTCCCAACTTTATTATTACAACGATACATTCAATGTAGTTACTTCTTGGAACGAGGACGAAATTCTATTTAAAAAATGTAATTTTTTTATAAAGTTAAAAATACAATTACGAAATATTATTTTATTAACTTTGTATCCCAATTTCATGTCATGATTTTGGTTCAATTTTCGCAAGGTATACAAATAATAATAAAAATGAATCGAACGAACACCCAAAATACCTACAAACTGCCATCCAAAATTCCGACTAGCCCTCTTTTCCATACCGTTCATTTTCACCGATCCTCCAACCTTCGACAGCCCAACGCCAATCCCGAGCTTCTTCAGACCGATATCCGAGCAGCCCGCGAGGGTCAAACGGCGCACTTCCCATAGCCCGCGGAGAAAATAGTCACCCCACCTCTCTGCGCTTCCTCGCCGCTTCGCTCGCCGACTTTCTCGGGGCCGCTCTCATAAATACGTTTCACCTTTCCCCGCGAGAGCGGCTTTCCCCATTACTCGTTGGCCCGCCGCTCTCGCGGCGCGGCTTTGTTATTGAATAATTAGCGGTTTGGACCCGCCGCCAAAGCGGAGCCCCGTTGAGGCGCGAGTAACGCGCGCTCCCCCCTCCCCCCCGAGTAATTGCATTTTTGGCATTCCGCGTTAGATGCGCGCTTAGCGATAAACGTTTCGTTTGCGAGCGAGAGCGTTCGCTCTTTTCTTTCGCGGCTGCCTCGTTTGTTTTCGCCGGTGGAGCGGTTCGGCGGGAAGGAATGTCGGGGGTCTTTTATTTATTGCACGAGGTGCTAAATGAGCTAGCCGCGCAATAAAGGGGGAGACCGCTGCTGAGCTGAGTTTACTTGGCGAGTCTCCGTATAATTTTTGTGAACTGCGTTTAATTGTCACCTGTTCTCCGAGTAACGACGAAATGCGCTTTTATTTTTAAACTAATTTTACCAAGCTGCAAAAAATAGCTGAGTTATAACGAACCCAGGTCAGTATCCGAAAATACGAGGGTGATAAGCATTGACGAGATTGATTTTTCTATTCTTGCCTATTGGATATACTTATATACACTTAGCACTATCTATAACGTCTCCGTTTTCTTATTTAATTAATCATGTTTTTACAATCAATATTCAGTCCAGTACTAAAAAAATATCCCTTAAAAATATCCCTTTTGTTCTTAGTACGTAAAGTGCATACTATATTTTAGGTACTTTTTTGTCAGCGGGTATTTTCATACAATAAGGACTAATCAAGGCCGTGTCTCACCTAACTCCACAGTATTATTGTCGTATCGCTTAAACCATTTCTATAATACGCAGGTAGCTCATAAAAAGAATCTTAAAACATTCCCAAGAATATCGAGGAGAACAAAATACTCAACAAGTTTCTCTTCCTCTTCCGAACCACCTGCTCCCAATGGATCAAAAGAAAAAGGGAGAGAATATCGGTCCCGGAGCACCTCTAACTGGGCTACTATCACGAATGACCGAACTCCGAAGTCAATCGACCCACACTCGAGCGCGACGGCAGTCCGTCCGCTCCCCGTCAATCCATCTTCCCGACTCCGACAACAATGCGAGAGAGGGCCCCGATAATCCATCGGAGCGACATCGTCGATCCATCAATCGGCGGCAAAGTTCGGAGTCACGGCGCGCACTCGACTTTAAACGCGGCCCGGCGAGAAGCCGAACGGGGTATAAGTGAGTTAGTTTCGGTCAAGACCTCCGGCGAACTTCGCTTCGATCGATCCGGAAGCGATGTGCTCGTCGACGCGCGGCAAACGTTGCTCCCGTTGCCGAGCTCTCGGATGCTATCGGCTCGAGATTTTGACAGGGAAAGAGACAATTCGTTAGAGGAAGGTGAACAGGTGACGAGGATTGATAGAAGTCGCGCGGAATGAAAGTGTGCCGCGGGAATATAATAGGGAGTTTTTTTTTTGCTTCGCGGATGGAATTGGGTTACTGGATGTGGAGTAGTTTATAATAAGTAGAACTTTAATGATTCTTTGGAATATGGTGTTTTTCGTACTTTTAAAATCGTGTTCTTACAATGTATTTATAATAGAAATATATATTAATCAAGTGAAAAAGCAGATCTAACTGTTTTTAAGCTATTAACTTGATATGTATGAGGTATTAAGATAATAAATGATTTTTTTAGTGATGCATCAATATTAATATAATGGTTACAATCATTAATAATATTATGTCCCTGCTAATGCAGTTACTTAAATATCCAAGGCACGCCACACTGCGTTTGTCGAGTAATAAGCCTTTTAATGATTTAACGTTATGCGCTGCAATTATAAACTAATACTTAATTTGAATACGCAAATATTTGTACAGCATAAAGCTTAATTTCACCCTGAATAACTCGGTTTCTTTGCTAATCGTGTATAATAAAGTGACTATATTATACATTTCGCGAGGAATTTTCTACAGAGGTGATACTAATTTCTCGCGAGTCGCTCCTCTTCAACTTTTCCAATAAAAAATCTCCAGGCGAAAGCAGAGTTTATCCAGCCCGATCTGCATACCCGTGCATATACTATCAGTAATCAATAATCACGCAGACCTCCGACTCCCCTCCGAAAACAAGCCCTCTCGCTCCGCTGAAAAAGCACGCCTACACAAATCGCAGCCCGGCGCTCCTCCCTCGCATCCGGCAAGAGGCACGCAGGCGCCTCTCTCTCTCTCTCTCTCTCTCTCTCCATAGCTCATCGACGAGAGAGCGGCGATTCGATCGGCCGGCGTGACATTCCTCTCCTCCGCCGCCGGCGGCGGGATATACATATACACCGCGCGCCGTCGCTGCTTCCTTCTCTCGGCGTCTTCTTTTCCGACAGTGAAAGCATGACCCCGAGCCGACCCCGATAGGCGACCCTACGCCTCCGGCGGCCTTCCCGGCCGCCGGGACACAAGCCGAGAGAGAGGAAATCGCGCTCTTTCGCGGAGCGTGCGTTCTTCTTGGGTAAACAAATGAGGCGGCGGCCGGGTGGGAGGGTTGCGTGACGCGGCCGACGCTTTTTACCCGGGCTGCTGGGATCTGCAGATGGTTGGGATTAGAAATCGGATGCTACGGGGGAAGAGTTCGCCGGCCGATCGCGCGATTTGCGTTTCTTTAATTTTTGATTTATTTATTGTTATTGCGCTGGAGAAGAAAGTGCTTGGGATAAGGAAATATCGCTTGCCAATGTCTCAATAGGAATCCTCGGATGAAAAATTTAACGCGATAATCGGAGAAGAGGATGATTTGCGTTGGACGTCGGTGGGTATATTGTTATCGACTAAATTGATGGAAATTTTGTCGGAAAAGTTCGATATTATAATTTGGAATGCTGAAAATTGAAAATCCCTTTCGCACGATGACAATGACGGTACTTACCTTTAGTAATTTATCTCCAAGATCATTTTCAGTCTTATCTACGGCTCGTTGACTCTGGCAATTAGTTCATACTACTCACGAAATTCTTGGTATCATTAGGAGCATCGAGTTATAGCAGTGAAACGGATGATGTAAAGGAAAGAAGAAGAGGATCAAGGACGCAATATTATGAAATTGTGTCGTTTATTACAATGGGTTTTTAAAAAGAGCCATTATTATCTTTTTTTTTCGTAATTTAATAAATAAGCACCGAAACACTATGGGAAAACATTTTTCATTAGAGCGAAAAATACTTTATTGCAACGTCGTTCGCAGCTATTTCAAGAGATAATTGTATTTTCGATAAGTAACTTGACATCGAGCTTAAATTAACTTAGAAAGTTTAAAGATTGCCTTGCATGTAAATCTAGCTTTTCAATGAGGTATAAAAGTATTGAAATTTATTATTTTATACGGTGTATCTTAACTAACTATTATAAAACTGATTTATCGATTGTGCCGGGTGTATTTTTCAAAAAGCGCTTTTTGTAAACTCATCCGTGGCATCACTGCGTACTCCGTTAAGCGGCTTCCTTTGTAACCTGTACAAGTTACTCAATAATTGCAGAATACCTAACGTGCACTCATTCCTAATAAATATTGCGCAACTCGGAAACTTTCCAAACCCCGTCAAATTTTGCTTCCCAATGATAACTTTCGCCTTGACAAAGCCCGCTGCACTCTTCCCTCCGCCGCATTTTCCCCGACCAGCCTCCGTCGTCCAGCCGGCACAGACCCCTGGTAAAAATCCTCAGCGCCAGCAATCGAAGCTCTCGGTTTCTCCTTGAAAAAAACAGTAAGCGCGCTTCGGCTAATGGCGCTATTCAAGTTTCCCGTTACACGGCGCGGCTTTTCCGACGCCTTGACGTCTCTCTCGCGGCTGAATTCGCGACGGGCGCGGACGCGTGCAGTTACTTTAACGCAGTCACGATTTGTCTGCCGCTCTCGCGCGCGCAACGCCTCTTTTCCAAAGGGAAGAGAGAGAGCCGATGTTCTCGGTTGCGCGCGGGTAACGCGCCTCGTGCGCTTGGATTTTAAGGCGCCGGATTCCGGCGGGAGAGGCCGGGACGATGGCTATTGGTTTTTAAGAGGTGTCGAAGCTTTATTGTTTAGCTTCTTTGTGGACTGGGGAAATTATTTTTGCCTGGGCTCTGTTGGTGCCGCTGCCTATTGGGGATTGTAGAGGAGTTTACTGTTATGGTGCCGCAATTGTAAAACTCTGAAATCGAAGAGTTTTAGTAAGTTTCATTGCTTTTGTAGTGATTGTGTAAAAAAGTTTATTTTGTAGCAGTACGTATTTATTAACGTAAAATATTGCTTGAAAGAGCTTATTTTGAAAACGATTGTTCAATCGTAAAAATGTCTGCTTTTACTTAGGAAAGTTTAAAAAAAGCTGCCTTTCATCAAACCTTAAACAAAAGCTTAAAAAATTTTTATTCAATCGTTATAATTCCATCAGTATATTTATTTTAATTTCCAAAGTATTTCTGTAATATAAATATAAAGCACGCGATAAAAAAAATCCCTTTACAAATACGAACATCCTCCAAGATCAATCAATGGAGCGACGCCAGTCTGCTTGTTCAACACCACCGAGTTCAAATCTAAGCTTTTCACTTTTTCGAGATGACCCCCCGCACTTTTTCAATTACAACAATTATATCAGGGATTTGGGTAAAGCATAAATTTGGGTTCGTTGATCTATTCGGACGAGGCGGCTCACACAATTGCGCGATTGAACTTCACGTACAGGTAAGTTCGTCCGATCGTTCGATATCGGCACCGCGGAAATGGGGGAGGGGGGCAGCCAGCCGGGAAGGCAGAGATGGGAGTCACGAAGCTCCGCGGTCGCAAACTTCCGCGTTTGCTTTTCCATTATTATATTGCCATTACTATTATTATTTTATGCATACATATGTTTACCGTCGCCGTTATGGGAATCGTGACCGCCGTTATTATCGGTTTCTTATTGTTATTACCAAAAGTATCGGGGCCCCGGATGATCGCAGAACGGAAGAGAAGTTCAGTGTTTTTTGTCTGATCGGGATAAATGCGCTTTGGATTGGGAATGGAGATGTTGATTATTGAATGCGAGATTAGATTGATGGTCGATTGAAGATTTTCGGGGGGTTTAAATGGATAGTGAAGGTAAAAAATTTCAGTTCTGCATAGTATTATTTTTAATAATTTAGAAGATTTATTTAGTCTGATAACAGTATGTTCGATAATTATCAGGCACTTCATTCCAATCGTGCATTTCTTTTTACATAATAACAGTAATCACAATCATTCAATGGCTATGTATATTATAGATTAATAATGCGCTTTGTAAAAGCGTAAAAAATACACTTTACACGAACACTAATAATAATAGAATAAATCTTGCATTGCATAACGATAGAAAAATGTTTAAAAAAAAATACAGGATTCGTTTATTCTCTTGCTACAACGATATACGCCACGAGCACGTAACTTTGTAATTTATATCAAAAGTACGCGATCAATTAATTTTGCATAACCTTAAAATTTACTCGTACATTGAAAGATTGAAAACACAATTAATAAGACTAAAATGCCTGCCGAAGAATAACTAGCTCCTCCAGCCTTAAAATTAACGCACCGTCAAGAATCTTCTGGCTTCTACTTACGTAATCTCAAAATTTGAAGAGCCCTGTAATCACTTAATTAATCACCGTGTCAAAACAGGGCTAATTAAAGATTTCAGGTGGCATCTCCTTCGAACAATCGAAAATTAAAGGGCGCCTCGCTCGAAAATTAGAAGTGTGCCCAATTAGCCCGCCATTCTTTCTCGAATTTCGAAAAGAAACGAAAGTCTAGCAGCGCGTATACAACAAATGGAGTATTTTGACTAGTACGAAAAAGACGTTTAACCGGCAATATTCGGGGTTATACGTTTCATCGGAAATTAATTTTTCTCTACAAAAGTTGCGGCATCTGATAATACGATTGCTCTTTCCCTTCAAAATGCACTTGAATTTTTGCAGATATCTTATTCCTTCTCGAAGAAATATTGTCAGCTAAACCCGTGACCCGCAGCTCGTATCCTCTCGGCAAGTGAAAATGTTAACTCTCCTATATTAGGCTCCCTTCTCACGGCTATTTTTGATCCTGAAAAAAGTCGGCGTATATCTCCCTCCGATTTCGATCTAATGCTCGCCTAAAAGCCGCGAACAATCAAGGCTCGCAGTCATTATGCATGACGCGGATCCGAATCGTATTAAGGATGCCGCGATTAGCGCGAATTGAAAGCGGAAGTTCGCCCTTCTCCCCGGTTGCCTTTTTTTTTCGGAGGCTCTTAGCCGCGGTCGAGTAATTAAAAAGGCATTAAAAGCCGGCCTTTTGTACGCCTTCTTCTTTCTGCTGAATAATAAATTAAAAGGGCTGAATATTCATGTAGGAGCCCCGAATATACGAGGTCGCGAGTTTTAGTTTAAATTGAAAGTAGTTTTGGACCTTTGCACTTTTGGCGTAAACGGCGCGCGAACGTTCAATTACGCTTCGACGATATAACTCGCGACGCTAATTATGACGGTTGCATAGCTAACGAGGCCCCGACGCGATATTCAAATGTATATAACGCATGAATTGCGCCGAAACTGCGCGTCGTCGCGATTAGCTACGGACGTTCTGGGATTTGATGTCGGCTGAGATTTCGAGCGGAGTTCGGACAGTTTCCGGACAATAAACTGCGTTTGAGAAATTGGAAATCCATATAGCGACGCTAATAGAATATAATTCGGTATGGGATTTATTGAATTTCGGGCTTGACTTACAGCACACCGCTTTACTTCCGATTTTGAAATGAAATGTGGAAGAGAATTTTTCAGCGAAAGTCAGATCCAATTATGAAAATGAGCATGACGGACAGAAAGGTCGTGCGAATTTCCGCTTTCTTTATTCTAAGACCCATTCAAAAATATTGCTCAAGCTTTACTATCGCGGATATATTTTCACTTTCTTCTTCAAATGATAGAGTGAGGATCCTCGCGGCGTTAATCCCAATGGCTTCTTTTTGCAGAAGAGGAGAGTATCTGGAAGATTTCCTGACAATTATCACGCAGCGTATCATTATAAAGATATCAATTCGAAATGTCAAGCCAGGAATCGAATTGGTTTTTTTAAGTGCGATACTAAAGAATAACAACTGTCATCGTGTTACTTGAATTAGTACGCAACGGTAATAAGAGTAAATCTCTACCCTTCGTTGCTAATAAAAACTTGATTATTCGTAGATCCGAAACTCGGTCGAAAATGAAGCTACCTTTCGAAATCAAGCAGAATCATCCTTCCACTTTCTTGCAGATCACTTGCACAATTGCCCACGCATAAGAACAATCATTCATTACAAACTGAAAACCGAATTCACGCAACTCTAATAGCCTCGAAGCAGCTGGTTACTCCTCTCTCTCTCTCTCTCTCTCAAATGGCACAGAGAGAGAGAGAGAGAGAGAGAGAGAAAAGAGCGAGCGTAACACCGGATTCCATCGGTCGCTCCTCCGTCGCGACTTGTTTTCGAGCTTGCAAACGAAAAGAAGCCCCGGCGCTCGCTCGCTCGCGGTGCGGTGCACCGCAGCGCAAAATTGAAATCCCGCTCCGTCCCGAGAGAGCAGCGCTTAATCAAAGAGCGCGTAAATTCGCTTTTACTGCGCTTCCTACTTCATTAGGCCCCCCCCCGACGAGCGACGTCTCGTTTTCATTACGCTATTGTGCCGCCGTTGCCGCCGTTGCCGCTGCCGTCGCCGCTTCTCTTTGCTCGGCGCGCTGCTTAGGTTCAATTAAATATTGCAGGCCTTCGACGCGGATGTATATACTTTCCGGGTTATTGGCCAATGCGTCTGTCGGGGCTGAGAGGAGCGATGAAAGTGAACGGCGAGCGAGACGACGACGACGCGGAGAGCGAGGCTTCGCCGACGCGCGCTTTTTTTTCGTACCGGGCGGCTTAATGGAATCGACTGAAATTCGCGGGCTGCTTTGTAATTAGGAATGAAAAATGTTTCGCCGCCGTGATTTAGCGGACGCGCGCGGCGGGGAGCGAGGATTTTCATCACGCAGGTGTCGGCGCGAGAGGCTTAACCGAGCATTATTTCTGATTGTGAAGATTTTCCTTTTGGTGCCGTTATTTTTACGTTTTTTTCACCGTCGAGCGCGAAAGATAAAAATACAAATGGCCGCCGATGATGGACTGTTCTAAGACGTAATCGATATTAATTCTTTGATAAAATTGGACAATTGCGTAGGATAATTCATTTAATCGGGAAGCACGGAGAAATGGAAAAAAATAACTTGATACAATTTTTCGTGCTCGTGTCTTGCATGGAGAAAAGCGAAAGAATTACCTCGAGGGCAGCTTTTGAATGAATACGAAAATTAATATTCACTTTACACTAAAATTTGCAGCAGGTTTAATAATTTTCTCAAGTTTATTAAATGTTAAACGTTTCCACCAGGGGTGTATACTTTATTCACTAGTACTTTTTATACATCAGTACAAAAGTACGTCGACGCAAAACGTTATAACAAGCAATCACTACGTCTCACCGATCTCGTTTTCTCGCTCCCAACATAAAAAGTATTAATTAGTCCCTTCAGGAAAGTACCCCGACCTTCCATCAAAAACCTCTCCGCGCTCTAGAAAGTCTCGGCCTTACAAAGACGCGCAAAAATCCCAGTTTACGTCGATCGGATCACCGTCCCATAAAACTCGAGCGGCAAGAAAAGCCGATTCGATCGGCGGGCCGCCGCAACGAAGAAGCGGCAATTTGAAGCTGCGCACGCGATCATCGGCGGAGGCTCACCGACTCGATATTAATTAAGGACGAGTGCACCTTTCAAACGGTCCGAGTGTATATAGGATATCGCCGCGCTCGGCTTTCTCTCGGACGATATATCCTCGGCGAGGAGAGGAGGACACGAGGCTTTGTTTCGTTCGGCGGGGTGGCCACAAAAACAGGTGTGACGAACTTACCGTTCCATAAATTTCGCGTACATTTTCCAGCGTCGATTTCGAGACTCGTCCCTCCGGATTGCCGCGTAATTACGCGGCTCGTAAATCAAGCGAGGCGCGCGGCAACCGATTATTTGAGAAGCGTTCGGCGGCTTGATTTAAGAAGCGGAGGGGGGGGGGAGGATTCGCGATTTCTGAAATTTTTTTCGCAGCTTATTCACTTATCGCTCATTTTCCGAGGAGTCGTTACACGCTCCGGGATAACTGTCGGCGGAATGGGCGCTGGATAATTCGAGTGGTTGTTTAGCGGCGGTTTGGAAAAGTTTTGCTGGAACGTTAGAAGTTTGCATTTTGCAAATTGGACTTGGCGAATACGCGTAATTGTTCTGTTACGCAAGGCAAAATGACATAATCTCTAAATGTTCGATGTGCACTTGATTGCCTTTGAGTAGCTTACTTTGATGTACTTACGATTATATTTAGCAGCAATTTTTCGAAATTGCTAGTGAAACGGGCGAACTTTATCTTATATATCGTAAATGTATGCGTTTATCTTATAGAAAAGCCTTAAAACTTTTGAACTTATTTCTCATTATACTGTTTAGACGTTAATTGAAAAAATGTAATTACTATGTGACATTTCACATAGTAATTAAATATAATATTGAATATATTTCACGTATCATTCTCATTTAGAACGATAATAATTGAGTAAAATTAAAAGATGGATTTGTACCGATCAACGACGGATAAACATCAACAAAAGAAAACTGTGCAGCTGTTGACGAAACAGCCGCAGAATCCATGCAACCCGAACCTGTTACATCCCACGATCATCCTCCAAATCGAATTCGTTACAGATAAAATCAAGTCGACTCTCAAAAACTGCCCAGCACATCTCGCCGAGGCAAAAAGCTCTCGATTGTCCCTCGAACAATGCCCAATCGAGAGCAGCCGCGAAAGCCAAAGCCAAACACTTGTCAGCGCCGCGACGTGTCCTTCGAAAGGTTGCGCCGCGCGGCGCACACAATAAAAGCCCGCGCGCACATCAGGTGGCTCCAGCTGCTCTCGAGAGCGATCCTCGCTCCGTCACGCCCCCCGCGCCGTCGAAAAAGTGCTGCGGCGGATCGAGCGGCGAAAGTAAAGCTCTCCCGATACACATCGGGAGACAGGAGGCGTGGGAGTCGCGCGCCGTTTAATTACGGCCAATTGTCTCCCCCCACCATACCTCCCCGGGCCCGGGGGTCTGTGTAGCATCCGAGGACGACTGCCGGAAGTGCCCGATATTACGTGACGCCGAAGCGCCGAGCTGTTTATACACGGGGGGAGCCATTGTTGCAAGGTTTCGGAGATGCATTTTTTTTTTGCGGGCGCACGAAGGGGGATAATGGAATTTTCGCGTTGAGGTCGCGCCGGGCCGGAGTTTGGTGTCGCGTCGTGGAAGAGGATTGGGTTCTTTGAGATGATTTATTGGTTTGATATATCGGATTTGATCCGATATCCGAGACTTTAACAGATGTAATTGGTTGTCAAATCATTCATCTTAAGCTCGCGCGGATAAAAGCTTAGCAGAGAAAATCAAGGTTTCGAGTTACATTTCTAAGAAGCACTAAAAGTAACACTTCAAACAGCGATACGGTACCAGATAAACGTCCGCAAAACGAAAATCGCAACTTTCCCAAGATTTCGTTAAGAAACTCGGAATCGCCGATGAATTAACTCCGAAGCCCCGCGCCTCTTCCTCGGCGAATTTTTACCATCAAAAGCGGAAGGACGTAACGCCGCGAGTTCCACCTAAACAAGGCGTCCCGGCTCCATTGTTGCAAAGCCGCGGTCCCCGTGAGAATTTCGCTCTCGCGAGATCTCGCGCGGATAACTAATATCCCCCGAGTGACGCCTATTGATGAGTCCTTCGGGGATTTTTTATTTTTTATTTTTTTTTTTTTTCGAACTTTATTCATCCGATCGGCGCCGAGGAGATGAGTTGACGAGCGACGAGAGAGAGGGAGAGATGTCTTCTTCACCGCGGGCGAAGGCGCGAGAGGCA